>JAQIXX010005216.1:0-14425 GCA_034700605.1 Willowsia nigromaculata | reverse complement strand
ACAAACGGATGTAATCATCTTTATTGTGCAAGCTATAACTAAAAGGAAATGTGCCGAGTGTGATTTATCTGTGGGAGCTGGTGCTGTGAAAAACTCAACAGCATTTGTCAAGATACCAACAAACACTAATATAAACCAAATCGGGATATATCCTACTCGAAAATTGTCTATAGACACATGTCGTGCAACGACTTGATATTTTCCATTTGAGTACTTCAAATTTGAAATTTTAAAAATTCCAATGCACTTATTTGTGTGCACTTGGTGAAGTGTATGAAAGATGTTCAGCAACAACATTTTCTTCCGGAGGATTTCAAATAATAAAATAAACAACGATTTGTGCTACTTGAGAAATATATTTTGGACGTAAATCGTTGAAAACTTAAAATACAGTGTCAAATTAATTATATCATGCATTAAAACATGTTTTGACATTTGACAAAAATAAGTTTTGGCAATAATAATTACTTCCCAATAATTCCTTATATAAAGCAGATATTTAACAAGTCCTGGGAGGTATTGGCTTGTTGACAAGCCTACAATAATTTTGCGTTTGAAAGTTTTCCTTTCCAAGAACGTGTGCTCTAAAACTTGGAGATTTATTGTAGAAATTCTTTGTTGAAGTTTAAGGAAACGATTTTATCTGTCAACCTGTTAGAATTGATTTCATTCTTTGAAATCGCTCGTAAATTGGAGACATGCATATGTTGTTTATTAAGTACTGGCAAGTTTGTAAATTCCATAGCATATAACAGGCGGGACCCATATACATGCTTTCTTTAAGCGTAAGTAGAATTTGTATACGCAATTAAAAATTGAGTTTATTCTGGACAAAGCATAAGAAAAAAATATCCTGAAGAATATATTGGAAAATGTATACTTTTTGTGAAAGCATTACGAAAAGTTGAAAAGCATAGACATCAAAGCAATGCTAGTAACTATGTATGTGCTCGTTCATGCAGTTAATGAGCAGAGTTTGATCTTACATCAGTGAATAAATCGTAATTCCGTCAGTTTTTTGTTTATTTAAAAAAATCATTCTCCACGACCAATATAATTACACCTTTCTCAATGAGTTCAGTTGACAAACTAACAAATAATACACAATGAAAAAGTTTAGCATATGAGTATGTTCTAAAGAGTTAAGGTAAACAAAATAATTATATTGATGAATTTAAAAGCACAAAATAAGAACACTACAATAAACTAAATTGTACAATGAAACTACCGTTCTACCTAGACGCCATTAAACACATAAAATATCATGTTTTACCCCGGGTGGAATCTTCAAGCGCTACACAGATAAATTTTTTTCGAAATTTGAAACATGAATTCATTTGGAGAAAGGGTAAAAGATCACAATACTGTCAAATGATATCATACATTTCTTGTGTTAATCGTGAAATAATTTGTTGTTAAAACGGAGTTTGATGATAGGTGCTGGCCATTTATTCTGGAAGTTTAAAAAAAAAGTTTGTATTCACGTAACCTGTTTGTGTAGCTAATTTGGTGTACATCTTTTGATTTTTTGCCAAGGTGGTGAAGAATTTCTTTTAAATGCATAGGCTGACTTGGTCTGTGGATACCTGAATGAAATACTTCCTAATGCATATAAAATACATTTCTGCATTTTTGTAAGTATGGTGCCGTTTAGACATCATTTTGAAATCACAAATTTTATATCGTTGTAACACTTGATAGAGGCAATTGCCAGCACGTGTACCAAAGTACCCGTAAGGAACCAGAAGCGTATAAAGTGGAAGAACCTTTTAGGTTGAGTAACAGGATCCACCTTTCTCCTATAATATGAAATTTGATGAATACATATTTTGGCTATAATTGTCACGCGCGTTGCTAAAGAAGTGGATGATATATTTTAAAATAATTTGTACATTAGAAAGGTGTTTTAATTTCAGAATTCAGTAAACATGAGGAGTCTGGAACATAATTGAGCCAAACCCAAGCACGTGTAGTTTGAGAATCAAACACGCGAAAATAATATTTCTTGTTCAAGGTTGGCAGTTGGCACTATAAATGTGTTACCTCCGAGCTGTGAATTTCAATAAGTGCTTTTAAAACTTTATTTCTCGTGTTCAAATTATTCGAACAAGGTTTTTATCGGCATGAATTTATCTAAAGATAAACTTGTTTTTGTAAACTTTGGGTGTGTATTTGGAATGCAATTAGCTTAAAACATTAAAAACAAGTTCTTATATTTCCCCAATTCGTAAGACATACCGTTTTAGACTTCCTCCAAACTCTAAGAAATATCACAATGGTTTGCACGCAGTAAAATTTTACCCGTCTCCAATCATGTTACTCAACAGAATATTCCGACCTTTTATTATATCAGCAGAAAAACGCTACTCTAAACTCACTGGTTCCATCATTTTCTACAGAAACCAGTTTCAAACTTCTAATGTTTCTGAATACACCATCAGATCTAAAGTCTTCATTATATTTGCTTTCTCCTACAGCCTTGACTTTCTCCTAACAAACTACCACAGAAGTATTCTCTCAGCTGAAATCTTTCAAGTCTTCATGATAAATACATTTATGTATTTCGTGTCGTTCCTGTATTACCACCGAGCATCTAGTGCAACTCAATACACAACGTTTCTTAATCAAATTAGCAATTTTGAAACCAATTACTTTCCAAAGGGCCTTGTGAGAGTTGTTCGAATGCGAGCTGAAACCAATGCTCATCTATATTGTCGAATTTCGGAGAAAATAATTTTTCCCTGGTTTCCTTGTGCAATCGTAACATTTTCTGTAATAAAACCTGATAGTTACTTTAATATTGCACCAATAATATGGAAATCATACAAAAGCCTACTATATTCATCGAACGAAATACAGAACACTTTCATTCAGTATACTGCCTTGCTTGTAGTTTTGCTTTCTAACTGTTTCGTATGGACATCAATGTTAAAAATCGGTTATTGTGCGGTGCTAGATTGGTTGGTGGGATCCATGTGTTTGGTGTCATGTCAACTGCAAAACAAAAGGTAAGTTCATATAAATTTTAAATTGCATAAAGTTTGCACTTGTTACAATATGGTATTTAATACTAAAAATTATATTGAATATTTAAAAACAGTCAATTTAGTAAGTCCGTTGGTGTATATGAGAAGGATTCAAAATTTGTCCAAACAAATGGAAAGATTTGGAGGGAGCTTATAGCATATAGGTCAATTCATCTTTTGTCAAATTACTACAATTTGTTCATCCGGTCCTCGTTTGGAGTTCATCTTTTAGTAATAATGAGCTGTGAGATAATACCAATGTCTTTACTGCTGGCAGAAAACTCTAAGGGTAATCAAATTCCACTGCTTCTACAATACTTTTTATTTTCGGTTGCATCAGAAACCATAGTCATAATAATAGTTGTCCTTGGATTTTGTGCGAATGTTCACCACACATCCGTTAATGTACTTCGAGATTTAAAGCATATTAGAAATGTTATTCAGTCCCGAGTTTTGTCGAGATGGCTTAGATCTTGTAGAGCCTTGCGTGTGGAGTTTGGACTTACAAACTTCTTTGAAAAAACGACACCGTTGATCGTACAAAATTTTTGTATTCTTAGAACTGTTGACTTCTTGTTATTGCAAAAATCAAAATAAACTAACTCATGTATTTGCTTATTAAGCCATGTATTTCTTGTAAATGGCAACACTTTGTGGGAGCAGGGAGCAATCAAAGCATTTGCTTCCAATGGAATCTTTTATGCTAAAAACTTTCTGGTGAGTATTTGACAAAATTTCATTAGTCATTTTTTAAAAAAATAATCGAATTTTTCTGGTTTTTTAGTTCTTTTCTGGTTAATTGAATGCAAATGCATCTTACAAGTTTTACGTGTGAAAACACATGTAGTGGCTGAAATCCTAAATGAAAAAGTGATGAAAAAGTGTAAAGCAGACTTCAATTTCTTTGGCGCAGGTCATTCACTTGGGACGGACTTGGTTGTAAACACAGTTGGCACAGTCAACTTGGGACTCATAGCTTGATTCCAAAAACCTTGAATATATAAGTTATGTTATAATATATCTCTCACATAAAGTCTAAAATCCATTATAGAAATAGTAGCAGCCAAACTTTGTTTTTATTTCGTATACTCGGACGCATGTCAATGTCAATAGACTTGATAGCGTAACATAGTAGTGTTATAGGTTATAGATATCATAATAAGCGGCTATATACTTCTTACATTTTTCCTCAAATCTGAATTAAAACTTTTTGGACTGACAAGTTTACTCTTGTGTAGGCATTCACCTTGGTGTGGGTAAATCACTATCGTGAAAAAGAAACAAAATGCACTGTTTTATGAATAGAAGAAAAGTAGCTTAAAAACAAGATGAAAGAACAAAAGAACAGGAAATGCTAACATGAATTTCAAAAAAAAACAGAATTTATTATTGTAGAACGCAGTTGCCCACAAATATTTTAAAATGACAAGACAAAAGCGCACAAAGGGTTATAACACACTTTGAATTTTCTACAAAATAGGTCAAACATCCTAACATGTAACATAATATCAACCATTCAGTTCTAAAAACTAGACAAAAAAATTAATCTTTCTTGTCAGTGTAAAGTTTGATTATGATAAATATGGAAGCCACAAATCTGTTTGCTTATAAGTTTAAAGAACTTCCAAGAAAAAGTTTGGATTTTAACCTTTTAAGTCATTGTACTAGTTGACTTGCTATATGTGAAAGTAAATTCTTTTTAAGCGGATGTAAAAACATGCTTTTCCAATAAGCCTAGTTAAAACGTGTACCTAATTCACCAAACCTATGATGATAGAAATCAGGTATGTATGAATGAGCAAGTTAAGTAATATTTTTCAATATATCATGTCACCTCATCAGCATTTCCCCAACTAAACTTAAACTTCCGTGGCTGGGAACACCCTCCAAGCATAAAAGGTTAATAAGAAATTGTCCAGTATCAACATTTGTGATAGGTTTCTCGGTAACACAACCTCTTTTAAATTGGGTCCATTGGCGATAAAAAACGTCCGCAGGGATTCCGCGGTAATCGTGTAGCCATAAGAGCTATACACATAACTTTTGCTGTTCTCGGTAAAACATTTTTTTTAAAGCAAATATGTATGTAACTTTCAACATACAATTTTGAACTCCATTTAATTTACAGGATTACAATTAAACTCACTTTTATAATCCATTCTAAAATCATGTAAAACTCAACCAGGATCTGCCAACGTATTAAAGTCATGTATGCTCCTGCTACAAGCGTAGTAATTAGTAAGGCTCTCCAGACAATTTTACATCTTCTGAAAACTTATAAATTTCCATTTGCACCCCAATTTTCATAGCTTCATGGAACCTACTTGCTTTCCCAGGATTTGACAGTTTGGTTCACCGTACCCCGTACCCATCTGAAGATTCTGACCAAATCAGACAACTACTGCACTAACCCTACTTTCCTGGTCATTTGGAATCCATTTTCCATATAGCTTCTGAAACCTAGGCAATTTTCCCTCTTGTCAAGGAATATGTTGTAAAAAAGTTGTAGAAACTATTGTCAATGATCCGCAATTAAAGTATTATGAACACTTGTTTACAGTAATGAAATATTTATTTTATGATAGTATAATGCAATTATTACCGTAAAATCTACTTTATCGTGTAATTGGTTTATTGAAGAATTGTAACAAGTTATGTTTAATGACAATGGCATGTAACATTAATATTTACAAAAAGTTCTTAATCTTTACTTCTGTTTATCGAAGGTCAAACATGAGGACTGCATCAACTACATGTTCAGTCAAATTACAGAAATATTCTAAGCCAAATTCTCTTTCCAAATAGAAGAATGATCCAAAAGGAGCCCTAATTATCTTAAGACTTTCCATTCGATACTTCAATCTTTTTGCCTCTCTCGTCTTTATTCTAGCATAACTTAGCTTTGCGTATATCATCTTAGAATTCATCATTTCTTCCATCATTATATTTCCAATTGTTAGCTTAACAAAAATAAACCCAGTTATCAAAATCGCGAGAAAGGTGCCACAAGCCAGACTTATGTACATCAAGTTTTCAATCATCCCAAATCCAACAATGCAAAACCCTAGTGCGCTAAGTGTTCCAAAGTAATCAACAGTAATAATGACAAATAATAGATCCCCTAGAACGAATTCAATGCATTTGTACGCCATTTGGTAGAAGAGATAATTCCAAATAAATTCTTCTATGCTTCTCATCTTATGCAAGAGATAGTTCAAGCTATTATACCCCGAACTAAGATACGTCATTCCAAGAGGAAGAAAGAAACTTAATGAACGAATCATCTCAATAATACTTGGCGATACTAACACAAAACGTGCTAAATTGACAAGCAATATTGTTCGAAAATCTCGATACTTAGCGTCGGGTAGGATGTCATCAAGAATTGGGCCAATGCAATCAAAGTGCTGAAAGAAGACAAATAGGACTATCCAATAGGGACTTGTGCCAAGACAAAATATACACACGGTGGCCACACATCCAAGCATATCTTGTTTCCCTTCATTTGTGAATTCCCCTTTGTTGTTGAAAGCCTTAGGTCTGTATCCTGTAAGTTAAATTATTAAATATTTTGCAGTTTGTATGGGGATAAATAATAAAATATTCAGAATATTTTCACTCACTTTTTGTCATTTGCATGTGCAGCTTCTGCATCTGGTTGAATCCATTGATTAACTCTTTCCTTCTCCAAATTAGGAGAATCGCAATGATGCAGACAATGGAGACTGCGATTCCGCCAGTAATAAAAATGAATGCATGAGTAAGGTTGAAGTGGGGTCGTCTTTGAATAAAGTAGTGTGTATAAACCAGGTAAAAGTTTCCACTCGCAATGAGTACTGCATCCAACATAAATAAAATCCATATACCCCATGCAAAATAGGATTGGTTTACTTCAATCGTTTCATAATCAGTGTCCCATTTAACTAGAAACTCAGGAAGATATAGAAACAAAAGTCTGTGTAATTTAAAGCAGTTTTTAAACTCGGATGTTATCATGATGGCGCTCGACAAACAAGTTATTTAGCTCACAGGGACCATCATTCATGCACAGAGCAAACGCAATAGTACGTTTGGATTTTAGGTCTCCTATTTCTGCTAAGTCAAAAAAGGTTGAAATTCGATAATGCGTGGGTTAGTTTTTTGTGCTAAAAAGTCCTTAAAATATTTAAATTTGAATAATATGCTTGCTCTACTGCTTGTAATACTTGTTTTTTTCCAAAAGTTATGAAGATCTCATTGAATAAAAAATATTTCATTCTATTTTTTTGAGGTTATGCATTTTTTTATTGCTGGGTTTTTTCCAAACTTATTTAGTTAAATATACCTACACTAAAATATAAGTAAGAAACCATGGTAAGGCATTTGCATGTTTTATAGCTCTGAACTTCCACTAATTTTAATTTCTGGGTATGTACACGTAAAATATTTTAGCATATCATATGAATTATTCAGCGTATTGACTTGATATTGATGTTTCAGTCTTAGCTAAGTCACAATTTATGTAAGTTGCTTATTACACGTGAACTTAGGGAAGAATTATGTAGTCATTTAAAAACCACTCTTAATGGTTTAAAGAAATACAATAACTATATCTATATGAAGGTTTCAGTATTACATTATCAAATGCTCCAATCTATGATGAATGTTAATCGGTCAAATACACCTGTACTTCTTCAAATTTGTTTTAATAGCGCAAAACGCTACTGAAAAATTTATGGAAACAAAACTTTTTTATTTTTGCTAATTTTGAAACTTTCAAGGTGCTCAAATATTAGTCAGTGTTATATTTCGGTTAGGATCAAACTGCCGATTCTCTACAAGTCATTAAATTCCTAAAAATAAGTAGAATAATATGCACAAAACAAATGTCAATGTTATCTCAGAATAATAACAAGTTTATTTGAACCTTACATGATTCTTTTAGTGTTCTTTAATAACTTGTATTTGCTAATTCCCAAATACTTATGTAAGTATGTAAACACGAAGTTAACGTTAAGTTGGGAAAATAATTTTGTTGTCATTAGATTTTTCAAATTAAATTTACAATCGATTAGTGTATAGTTAGTCCGCTGCTGTGTCAAAGACAAACTTTGGTTCTATTCTGTCAGTTAAATTTCATTCTCCTCCTGAAACGAAATTTCAACCCCTTTTTGGACCCTAAGAACTGGTCAATTTCTCCTGATGGAGGTTTTAGTTTAAAACCGAAAGCTGGAGAAAATAAAATTGTGTTTCAAATAATTATATCCATGATCTCCGCACTTATTTCCAAAGACAAACTTTATTACAGTTACTAATGTACAAAAAAGTGGGGCCATAAATTGGTAAATCTCTGACAATTAAAATCAAGCGTGCATACTGAAGCAATCCTATAAAATAATCTTTTTAGATATCCCAAATTACCCCTTCAGCATTTCCTCAGCTCGTTTTAAACTTCTGTTGCTTGGAACATCCTCCAAGCCTGAAATTTAAAATGACCTTAGTAATTATTATGCTAATAGTAAAAAAAGCCAAGTCCAATTCGATGAGTTAAGGTTGAAACATTTGGATTTAGAATCCCAATATATATTCAGAAGACACACTTAACAAGGAAAAAGTTCTTAATTACAACAAACAATGTGAGATAACGCAGCATTTTGGACTGGTGAAATTCCAAATACGTTTATGAGAGTTCCAATACAATGGTTTAGGAAACCATATCTTATCAACAAAGCTGTTTAGATTGTTAGCTTTACAAACTATGGCCTTCAAATTACGTACTATTGCATGCAACAAAGCAGACATTTTCATGTCATATCGCCATTCCTTTGACTAAGTTGTGCAATCAGTAGGCTAGCGACGAAAATGCATTTTGTTTTACCCTTACCAAAGTCAACTCAAAACTATAATTACATTATACTCAAATAAATCTATAGTTATACTTTAGGTAGATTTACCATTAGATATTCATGCTTGCATGTACTGATATGTCAGAATATACTAGCTTATACATAATGATATTTGGCTGGCGTTCATAGATGTAATATTCAATTAAACTAACGTAAATTTGCAGGAACATTTTTAAAACACATGCTTAAATTTGGAACTTTGTCTTTAAAATGCCCCGGCAACAACAGTGAAATTTACGTTAAATTAAACTGTGGGGACATGAAAATTTAAAATGTGAATATTTAAATGAGCATAACACATCAATGGTCATCCATAAAGACTCGATATTATGTGATTTAGTCAGATGTGCGCCTGTTGCTCCAGCAGCCCATTGCTCCCACGGCCATTTGCTCCCATGACAGTTTGTGCAGTATTTTACAATGCATTGCTAATTGCTATTGTATTATAATGTTTACCAAGATGCTAAATAAGCAATGTCTACTAAATCATCATTTACTGCGTCTAGCATGCATTTGTATACAAAATTAATCCATATTTGAAATAGTTGAACCTACATTAAAGTTTTAATACGTACTGTGACTGTAACTTCTTTTAGGAAGCAAGAAGTCAACAGATAATATAAATTGAAAAATGAACTCATTAAAAAATTTGAGTAAGCAATCAGTCACTGAAAAACATGTTTGGGGAAAAATAAACTATTGATAGAAATGTTTATTGGACAAAAATATATTGGAATGATGAAATTGTACTGAAAGTTAAAAACATTCTATTATGTGCAATTTAATTAAAAACTTTGTATGTCATTTAATCCAACATAAGGTCACCATTTAAGTTCACAATTTTGATATAAAAGTCGAAGTTGAGACACAACGCTTCACTCGATTACGCCTGTTTCATGTCATTTGTACTTTTTTATTTGGAATATCTCCTTCAAAGACAAAAATGTCCACTCCTCTGCTGCGTCGAGCATACGCTTTAAACCAGTACATTAATGATTATTTTGTAGAATATCCTTTGCAATATGACAAGAAATCCAACAAGTGGAAACTTCAATATCCATCTACTCCAAAGAAATATAAATATTTTTCATTTATTTACATATTTGAAATAACACTATCCCTGATTCTAACAGCAGCTATTATTTATCTGCTTGTGACTGACTCAAGAATTCTAAAAATTCATGAAACTCTTTCAATAGCATCAGCCTTACTGACTGCACTCGGATTTTTCCTAACGGACTTGCTTACACTGAAATATGGAAGAGACGGTGTTCAGGTTATCAATTCAACGTTTCAAATAGAGCAATTTTACAGAAGGACAAATGCAGAAAGTAAAACATTTATTAAAGCATTTATTTTAACTTATATTATTTATTCTGAGTTAACTAAATGTTTTTAACCTTTATAAAGTTTCACCACGAGACGATAAAATTGGTAAAGTAGCGCTAAACGTGGTGCTTATAATAACCGGAGTAACTTTCGTTTGTGCGCCTATCATTTCACTTACAAATCTGGACCCCCCGTACGTTATTGGAATGGCAATCTTCAATGCTACAAACTTAAAGCAATTTGAAATTATTCCATTGTTTATAAAACTACCAATCAACATTTTCCGGTGCTTACTCGTAATTTATGTTACCCAAGTAGTAATTTTGGGACCACGAACCGCCTTCCTGATATCTCTGAGTATTGGAATGTTATGGAAACATTTGCTCTCATATTGTCGTGCAAAGAGAATGGAAATGAATTCCATTCATTTGTACAAGCAAATTAATATAATGGTAAATGTTTGTAGGCCCATGCTCCAGAGTTATTGCGTTTCTCTTCTTTCTAGCGACTTTCTCATAACTGTGGTTGGAGCAAATGCTGCGATAATGGGAGCGAAGGTGGGGAATTACATAATTTGTGCAGTTTCTGTGGCTTACACACTTGTCATTCTGGTTCTGGGGATTGCATCTATGAATGTAGCCATTTCCATTTTTCATGAGTCTAAAAAGCTGCTGGAGAGCTGGAACAACAATGCAGTGACTATGAAGAGCGAATCAAGGGTGATGAAACGAATTGTCAAAAGTTTGAAAGTGGTTGCCGTGCCAGTAGCTGACTTTGGAATTCTCGATCAACAGCTCAAAACCTCTTATTTGGATAGTGTGCTAAGCTATGTAATTAATGTGCTCATGATATTGTAACTACCTATATACTTTAACCTACCTTTCTACACACTTTCTGAATATAATTTATAAAATGATAACTTATAAACCAAAAAAAGAAATTGAAATAATTTTATAGTCAATTTGACTTTCAATTAACTTTATATATGTACATGTAAAAGGAAAAATCAATATATTAAACTCAATTTAATTCGTTTAATTTAAAAAGTAATTTCCGTGAAGGCTTCATAAATTCAGCTTACCGTTAATTTCCAATTAAACACCCTCTTCCAATTACTAGCCCCTCTCAAATAGACGCCCCGGCGTCTACGGATTAAAAAGTTCATCAGTTCTGACATGCTCTTAGACGCTCCTCCCAAATGGAGGTCCCGTCAAATAATGAACTCCATAGACATGTACAACAGTTCATATCTTTCTATGTTATTGGGAAGAATTTCGCCCTCGTACCTAGATTTTTATAATTTTGAATTCACTTTTGTACACAAATCTATGGTAGTATTGCATTTTTCAATGCTTTTTATCAACTTACTAAAGGCATAACAAAACTCAGAAGTTAATGAACGTCTTAAGAAGCCCCCTCCAAATACTAGCCCCTTCCAAATATACGCAGGGGCGTCTCTGGACTAAAAAAATCCCCGAATGCTCTTAGACGCCCCGGCGTCTAATTGGAAATTTACGGTATGTTAATTTGGAAGCTTTTGATTGTGGAGCTAACCTAAGAATGATGGAAATTCGAAATGACCATCTCGCGTCAGTACTAACAAATTGTTTACTGTAATTCACGTACAAGAAATTTTAATACCAAAACATTGTCCAAGATAAGTGCACTTTTTAATGAATCTGGAAGCACTCTCTAGTGTAGTTTTTATTACCGTAAGAGATTTTTGCATTGCACTTTAATGAAGGCGTGAAGAGCAGATTTCAGTTTCTTCGACGCAGGTCATCCACACTTGATTGTAAGTACAGTCAACTTTGTGCGCATAGCTTGATTCCAAAAAAACTGGATATCTTTCTTCGCATCAATTCATCCTAAAGAGGAAAAAAAATAATCACTCTTAATAATTCTCAATGTATACAGAGTTAATCTAATAACCAAGTACAAATTCATTCTTCGATGGCTGTCCCGGCTTTTGTACAGAAATCCCCCACAAGTTTCGGGGAAGAAGTAAATCATTTCAATATGATGATAGGAAAAATTTTGGAGTAGCATTTTGAAGCAGTTGAAAGCTTCAGATTTGGAGAAAACTGAAAAGATGGTCAGCGATGAAACGAGTCCACCCGTTGCTGATCCTGCTTGACAACAAGGTGGCGAAAATTCTTGCGAAGAAGCTTGCATATTTCATGCCCAATACCCGGGTAGATTTGAGAAATGGTTGCAACCAGTCTGGAAAACAGGGGTTGAATTTCGATCAGTAGATAACCAACTATGGGTAATGATAACCACACCCAATTAATAATACACTTTCCGTTGTCTCTTCAGTGAAGAATTGGAAATCTAGGATTTGTGTCAGCAGTCAGCACACGTAAAAGCAGGATTTTTTGAGCTGGTCACTCAGCAAAATCTACAAGATTCGGATTTGCAATTAGTGATTAATAATCACTTATCATTGTGAGAAAATACGTTACATATTGTGCGTATATTAATCTCCAATATAATCACAGATTATTAATGGTGAATAATTTAAGTTATAATATGAAATATTGAATTATATCTTATAAAAATCTCACTCTGGTTATCTGATTCAAAAAACTTGGTAATCATGAAGCAGCGTTACATTGAATGGACAAATTACAAGGCAGTTTCAGAGTGCCCCATAACAATATAATTTGTAATTTCAGTCCACTTCTTGCCCTCTCCAAATTTTACTATTAGTGTGAGATGATAGGAGAAGATCTTAATATGTGGATTTATTAATTGCCCATTCATTATCATAATTTTTGTGCATCATCAAAAATGTCATCACAATTCGCAGAAGCATAAATTCATTCACATTCACTCTTCACATTCTTTAAGGCTGGAAGATAAGCATTGAAAATGAAGCCACTGTACTTCAAAACCTGGACTCCTCACTAAAACGCATGGAAAGAAATAAACTACATTACTTAAATACAGTACACTCCCACTTTGTCATTTATTTTTAAATAATAATTAGAAAATTATATTTCGCGTCAATTATTCAATTACAATTAAAAGTACATAAAAATGCATGGAAAATGCAGTGAGTTTTGGCTTCCACGCTATCTCAACAATTGTTTAAAATTGACAACTAAAGTAGAAGGGTACAACTAGTACAAGTGCAAGTGAATGAGGTAGGATCAATTTTGTGAATTTGCAGTTGTTACATTGATTGCTAATTATTAAATTTATGGTGTGTTTGGAGGGAGATGGGAAATAATGGAGATCGGCGAGGAGAAGTTTGAAGAAGGTGTGCTGCCTAACTAATTGAATTGTGACTCGTGGTTCTTAGTTTAAAATGGCAATTTTGGTATTTATAGCTAATTAGTTGGTTAATTGTTGATTACAGGGATTGGAGAAGTGAAGCCGGATGTGGAAGGGGATGATTTGGATGGGAGAACTACTGCAGAAACAAGTATTCCGACTACTGGCACTGGTGGGACTATCTCGTTTGTGGAGGGAGGATTTCCAGTGAAAACCCAGTTTGAGAGGAATATGGAGTGTTATCTATCAGGCTCAGGAGCAAGTGCTCAACTGAATGGGGAACTGTGGGCGCTGTTTATCCTCAAAAGATTGCTGGGGTTCCCGGAGGAGAAAATCACGGAATTGATGAAGGAATCTTTTGGGATTCCGTTGTCAGATTGGTTTGTTTTGTGTTCAGTTTGTGGAGGGATTGCCCACGAGGTCATGGTAGTACACTCTATGATTATGAGGCTTGAGAAGGATTTTCCAAGATTTCGCGAAAAGGTGAGGAGGAAGATGAGAAAAGAGATTAGGAAATATTTTAAAGCATGTAAGCTCAATGTAAAAAAAATTATTGATGTTTTCTGGCAATCTCTGAAATTCAATTAGCTAATTGCAGTATTCAAACCGGTGGCAAGAGAATGGATGTCCCAACTGTAAGTTTCCTTGTGTGAGTGATGCCGCTTTGAAGAAACACTATTCCAACAAGAATTGCTACCCAAGAGGTAGGAAGTCTTGTGCCAAGACATCTCCCATTATTTCCGATGAGGAGCAACAATCCAAATCAGTGGAGGAATGCATGAGAAGGGAGGACCTTGGGAAAGCCAAGGATAAGGAGAAAATGGTCCGTTGCAAGATCTGTCTGTGTAGAAAGTATTTGGAAATGACTGCTCTCGACAAACACATCGCGGCCCACAAGACAAGTGA
>JAQIXX010005215.1:0-14425 GCA_034700605.1 Willowsia nigromaculata | reverse complement strand
ATTAATGGTATGGTTTTGGGTGCACATATGAGCAGCTACAGGAGAATTTGGATTGTTATTACGAACATCAGTTTTATGTTGACTGCATCTTTCTTCTATTGATTTTCCTGTTTCTCCCAAATAAAATCCATTACAGTTGTTGCATAAGAGGATATACACACCAACATTAGTAGTGGGATGTCGTTCCTTAAAGTTTGATAAGATAGCGCCTAGCTTAACTCCAGGGTAGTATCCGATTTCAACATCCAAAGTGAAACGCAGGAAACGGGCAATTTCATATGTTCTGTTGTCGATGAAAGGCAGAATTATACGGGGCTTCAACTGGTTTTCTTCTTTAAGTTTTCTGAGTTCCTCTTTTGTCATATTCACACGAACTGCCTCCTTGCGTTTCACAATATTCAGTCTTCGTTTGATTAGTGACAAAGGATATCCTCTTTCCTTCAACAGTGAAAATGTAGCTTCAATGTCATTTTGTTGATGATCAAGGTCAGAGATTCGTATAACCCGGGTAAGAAGAGTATCAATCACACCAATCTTGTGAGCTTTAGGGTGAAAAGAGGAGTAAAGGAGGTAACAATTTGTAAATGTTTCCTTTCTGTAGATATGATGACCAATTGTTCTGTCATCACGTGTGTAGGTCATGACATCAAGGAAAGGGAGTTTGCCGTTTTCTTCTCTTTCCATAGTAAATTGAATGGCAGGATGGAATGCATTGAGTTCATCCAAGACAGTTGAACATTTTCTTGAGTTGACATGAGCATATATGTCATCTACATAGCGTTTGTAGAAGCTGATGAGAGGAAGGTTCGGGATAGTTTTTGTTTCCATATGCTGGAGAACAAGTTCTGCAAAGACTGGAGAAATGGGTGATCCCATAGCAGTACCATCTAATTGATGGTAATATTTTCCATTGTAAGAGAAACTCGTACATTTGACACAAAGCTCGAGAACATCCATGACATCATCAATAGAAAGGTCCGTCAGAGATTTCCAAGATGTGTCTATTGTGAGTCTTTGTCTCACAAATGTGAGACCATCATTAATTGGAATATTTGTAAACAAGGAAATTACATCAAACGAGACCTTGACGTGGCCCATTTTTATAGGTTGTGACTTCAGAGCTTCCACAAAGTCTGCTGAATTCTTGACCGTGTAAGTGTGATTTTCAGCGACAGTTTTTAAAGTTGTTGACAAGTGTGATGCAATGTAATAAGTTGGAGAAAATCTGAAATCCACAATGGGGCGAAGTGGGACTCCATCTTTGTGAGTTTTTGGTGATCCATATATTACTGGACTTCTTGGAGTTTTTGGAACAAGTTGAGATTTCTGATCTTCTTCTAATTTTCCTTCATTCACGAATTTGTCCACAATGATGTTGACTTTTTCTAGATATGTTTTGGATGGGTCAGTTATTTCTTCTTTATATGGACCACTAGAGAGCATTAACTGCATTTTTTCTTCATATAGGGATTTATCCATAATGACAACTGAGTTAGTTTTGTCAGCCTTTCCAATTTTTATGTTGTGTCTTGATTTTATGCTTTTAATTGACTCTAGGATCCAACGTTCCCATACTTGTGCAGTTTGTGGCTTCCAAGATCTTTTAATTATGTTGGTGACTCCTTGTCTAACATATTCTTTGACTGGATCAGAGGTGTTCGTATCCATCATTTTGCCTTCAATGGAATTCATTGTTCGCAGAAGCTGTGTAGGGATGTCTTGGAATGGTAGAGCAAAATTGAGTCCAAGTGAGAGTAGTTTCTCTTCGTGTTCAGTTAGTGGAGTATCCAGTGTGCCTACAATGTGAATTTGGGCTTGTCCGTTAATGTCATCTACATTTGAAATGTTTTTGTGCACTGTTGTTTGGAGAAGATCTTGAAATTTGTTTATTTGATTTTCCTTGACTGCTTTGAAATCATTGTTGTAGCTTGTATTGAGAAGAGATGCTATCCATGGCCAAAGAGAGGGAAGAGTTGTCCGTATAATTGTACGTTTTTCAGTGATTTGTCTTCGGATATCTTGTAGTTCTTGATAGTTGGTAATGAGCATTTCTTTCAGAAGTGATTTTTCGGCTTTTGACTTGATGTTGTTGATACGTTTGGAATTGTTGAAACGTTGTGTAAGTAAATTTAAACTTATTGATGGTGGTATTAGAAAGTTGATCTTGCACTTCCGCAGGAAGTTAATATCAAGTTAATTAAACTTTCTATCTAATCAATTCTGAACCGCTCTGAATGGAATCTCAACCTGTTCAGCTGAGAGAAATCTAAATTCTGAGCGGCCATGAACTTCGTTCAAGTGTTCCCACCACTCCATTTTCAGTCTGGAAGAATCCAAACCTTGCGTATAATTTGCCTCAAAACAGTATTTGAGCCAACCGCACAATTTATAAACCACATTCCGAGTAGTCTTATCTGCGGAGTGCTATAGTCGGTGACTCCACAATAATTACTTTAAAACATCGACAGTTGCCAAATAAATTTATTTTTGTTTTCTAATTAAAATTTTTTTAAATTAATGAAATGCCTTAACTATTCATTCTTTTTAATAAATTCAGCGCTACAAAATTGTTTTTGTTGTATTTAAACTCTTATTTATAATTTAGAAGGACAACTGGAGGGAAGAGATGAAGGTGGAAATAAAGGAGGAGGATTTGGGAATGCAGGAATCTACCTCATACCCTCCCCCTCCAAAGAAGCAGAAGACAAAAGAAGGAATGTTTGTGTCACTGGTCAAATCTCGGTAGCTAAACGCCAAGCCCAAAAAATTTGACTATCAGCCCGCTGAGGAAGGCAATTCGTCCTTGATATGAAGCAAAAATGCATTTACACCTTAGACCCCCGCCATATTTTATAATGATCGAAGTCTAAAAACGGAATTTTAACGGAAAATGAATATTGTGTCAATGGTCAACATGCCAAAAAAATAATTTATTTGACGGGATTTTCAACAATTAATTGTAAATTTATTGTCATTTATTTTATAACTTTTCCTGAGAAATTTTTTTTAAACGTGAAAGCACACCAAAAAGTTTATCTTGAAATAAATACCTCTGGTTAGATTGAGAAACGATTTCGCTTATTTTGTTCCATCAAGTCGCTTCACGAAATGGATTTTCTCTTTTGACTTTCCGCATTTTTCGAAAAGACCCAACAATGTGTCACCATTTTCTGAGCGAGAGTTGATATCCGCGCCGTGTTTCAGCAGAATATTCAGCTTCTCTTCAAAATTCCTGTTTGTGTCCCCCAAGCAATGAATTGGTTCCCATCCTCCGTTGTCTCTTTCGTGGATGCTTGCCCCAAGTTGAATGAAATATTCGACAGTCTCCACGTTGCCCCACCTAACTGCCAAATGCATTACATTTCTTCCATTTATGTCTGTTAAGTTGACATCTGCGCCGGCTGTTACGAGAGCTTCTAGTTTCTCCTTCAGCAACCCCTCCTCCGCCGCGAGATGAAGAGTGGACTGCCCATAGTTATCGACAGCATTGATATCTGCACCATTGTCCACTACGACCTTTAGCGTTTCAGCAAAACTTACTTTTGCATCTACAATACAGTGAAGTGGAGTTCTGTCCCAATTATTTCTCACATTCATGTCCAATCCAAGAGAAACAAAATATTTTAAAGCTTCCACGTTCCCCCCTTCAACCGCTGCATGCATCACTGTTTCACCCCATTCGTCTCTTAAATTAATATCAGCACCTGCTCTTACAAGTGTTTTCAGAGTATCTTTTCCTTCCTTCATGCAGTTACCTGAATTGATACTCTGGTGTAATGGTGTATGTCCGAAATTATTGCATTTATTGACATCAGCTCCTTGAGAGATGAGGTGCTCCACAGTCGCCTTGTCTTCCAGCTTTACAGCCATGTGCAGTAGTGTGAAGCCTCGACCAATAAATTTTTCACTTTCTAACATTTGTCTATATTCATCTAAACGGTTTTTGATTTCAGGAGTCATTGGAGGACATTGATTTTCTTTCGAGTAGTCTTTCTTGTTGCTTCCATGAAACGTCGACTTTGAATCTTCATGGACCAGCTTAGCAACCGTTATTGTAGTATTTGATTGGGATTGGTTCGTTAGGGTCAATTTTTTGGTTTGCAACACTGCAGTCTCTAATTGTTCTTCAGTATGTTTTTCCCCTGCTTTAGAAGCAAATATTGAAGTTTCATTTTGAGGTATATGATCTAAAATTGCAAATTATACAGTAAAATTGAAAGTACTAAATGAAGGGTAATTACTTCACATGACAATCTTGGATATTTCTTTAAACTGGTAACCGTATTTACCTTCGTGTTTTGTCTGCAAGTCATCATAAATGTTGGGAATATCTGATTGAACATGCAGGCTGGTTGAGGAAGCAAAACATTTACAATTCAGGATTTCATTGGTGGTCGGCCTGGCTGTGGCAGACTGCGATATCATTCTAATGATAATTTCTAACCAATTATCGGGAACCTTTGTCCTATCTATTTGTAGCTTATAACTGCAAATATTTCCAGGTATACCAAAACTTTTCCCAAAAGGATGTAAACCGTCGGTGAGTGTAAAGTAAAATATACAACCCAAAGAAAAAATGTCGCTTGACTTGCTCTATAGAAAAGTAGCAAACATATTGAATAGAAAACAAAACTTTCATAAATTACGAGAAAAAGTGTGATCTTACCATTTTCAAAGTCTCGTTTTTTGCCATGCCTTCTTCCAGATACTCAAGAATCTCAGGGGCCAACCAATCAGCAGTTCCAAAGCCACCGGAATGGTTAGTAATGTAGGACTTGCCAATCGGAATTTGTTTGGACAAACCAAAGTCAGTGATTTTTATCTGCTTACTCGCTGTTAGCAATATATTTGCTGGCTTTGCTTCCACTGTTCCATTTTGATTTTAAGATTTCGATTTATTTTTCAGTCTGAAAATTATATTATTTGAATATATGGAATAATGTCTGCAGTCAGCTGCATTAAAAATCAAAATGATGTCCAAATCAAATCTGTCCTTCATAACTTTCAATGCGCATTTTCATTTTATCTGCTGACAGCCGTGAGCGTGCATTGTAAAACTATACTTCATATACCATAATTTGATACGTAACTGATAACAGGAATGATAATACGAAATTAATGGCGAGGATTCTTGCAAAGCATGTATCCGTAAATTTGCAAATAGACGCCCTCTGCATATATTATTCTCCCTCAATTCATACTTCTCAAAGTTTACCGTGGCTTTACTACGGTCTGTGCAGATACGCATATTTGCGTATGTAACCGGGGGTTATGGGAACACATATTTCCCTGAGTTATTATATTTCGATTGAATAATTTAGATTGTCATTATGAAAATAAATCTGAGGCAAAATCCCAACACTCAATGCGATATTTAATTTTGTCGGCCCTCACGTTCCGCTCTACTGCAAATTAGTATCGTATGGTCTAGAAAAAATCAACGAGTCTTCCGAGACGCTCAGGCCATAAATTACAAATTTACATTTTGTGGATAAAACCCACTCACGTAAAATTACGATTTTTCTCTAACCGGTGATATTTATTCACGCACAGTTATAAGATCGAGTTGAAAAGTGGAACAAAAGGGAAGTAATCGTACCTAAGTTATCAGAACATAAGCTTATAAACTCATTTCAGATAATCAACTGTGTAGCTAAAAATTGACGTAGTCAATTTATAAAGTTTGCATATTTGCAAAGGTAATACATAATGTTTAAAGATATGTTTTACATCTTGTCATGTCTATAAGCAAAACTTTGCTTAACATGGATATTATAAAAATTTATTGCCGATAGAAAGCACTTCAGCATAATAGTTTTAGTTTAAATTATAAAATTATGACTAAATTTATGAATAAGTCTTTGGAAATAGATAGTTTCATTAAAACACTAGTCGTTTTTTAAATTGTTAATGAATTCATCGTTTCTCGAAAATATTACAAAACCATCATAATAGAGCACTTGAGCATGTGTGTTATTACAATTAATCATGTTGCGTATCATTGGCTTTCAGTCTCAAAAGCGTATTCAGTCAATGTAAACGTGAGGTAAGGATGAACGTGCATTGTTTCACAAAGATTATTTGATGCTGGCATGTAACGAGCCAGGAGAATACCACCAAAAATATCATTCAATCGGTTCAAGGATGCGAACGTAGGCTGACATGCGAGCTCTGACTTTTTTCTGAAATTTGCGGTTTCACAAGGGCAAGCATTTAGAGTGAAGTTGAATAATAAAACTGCTACATACACTACAATGGATAATAAAATAATGTGGCCAGAATACAAAAGCTGGACAGGTCCATTCGAGAACAAATTTATTGATAAGAAACCTGACAAACTGATTAGAGTTGCAGATTCAAGATAAATACTGGTTGCTGGGGTAAAAGTATATCTCACTGTATACGTAATAGGTTTACATTACAAACCAAACTATAACAGTTATCTAATTCAGTTAGCTCAGTGTAGCATTTGAGTTTATAATTATGAAAACTATCTAAACTAATTAGCAATGAAAGCCCAGTAGTCTTAAGACGTTTGAATTTTTACCGTTTATTACAAAATGTCAATGTTTCCCGACTGTTAACGTTGATGTTGATGCTAAATGGGAAATAGAGGACGATTTATATTTCACAATAAAATAGGAATGGCCTATTCATTTTGAAAAATATTACCAGAATCTGCTGATGGAAGTGATTCAAAACATTTGCTGTAGTGGGCCTGCACATGCAATTTGAAAGGCGCTTAAAGTAGCTAAAACGACTCCAAGCTGCAATTGAAACTGAATATTTTTAATAGTGCAAAATTTTACTTAAAACGTGGCACAGGAGAGTTTTAAATGCTGAAGATTACAATCCAAATAGAAGTTTTGCACACAGAGATGACTATAGGCGCTAAAGTTTGGAACTATTGATTCTCTTGTATATCCATACGAAAACAAAAGGCAATATTTTGCATCTTCTAACTGATGAGGTTTCTTGATGATGACATTGAAATCAAAACTTGCACCTTGGAAATTTCGCAATAAATTTAGTTTTAAGCCACTGTAAGAATTTTAATTCGACTTCACCCCAAATTGGAAATAAATTTAATTTTGCAAGACTTATACTTTTTTAGCATGCCGAGTGAATCATTACTTCTATTCATTAACTATTGATGTTTTCATCTTTTTCCAATAAAAATCTTCAAAAGCAGGTATGTTATTTCAGGATATCTGAATGAATTACAAAGTGGGATGTGCTTCACTTAAAGCTAATGATAAGTGATAACTGATCAGGAGCAGTAAAAACTACGCATGCAAATAAGTGGTCGTGTTTTTTATCCTGGTGTATACTACGGATTGTATGCTGCGCAATCTTACTTGTTTGTGAAAATATCAATTTTTTATCAACTATCAAACAAAAGCAAGCGGTTTTGAGTGTAAAAAACTTTCAGCTTTTATGGGTGTCAGTTTATGTGTACATTACTTGATTGATACTACATTGTGATTGTTATGATTGTTAAACTTGTCTTAAGACATAATGCCTTTACGTTGATGCAAAATACATGTTCCTGGGGTAGCGATAGACTTAATATATATCCTGTTGCACTTGGATTACCTAGTCCTTTAATATCTATAATTTTGGAGCTTATGAATAAACATAACATTAACCTAGGCGTAGCAGATTTTGACATCGCAAAGCGATGACAAAAGGAAATCTGCTCAAGTTTCCTTTGTTTAAGGAAGTGCAATAGAAAATTTGGGAATATAAAATTTGAATCTCAAAATTGTCAAAATGATTAAATCTTGTAAATATGCTTCTTACGATAGTGTTTTTTAAATACCATTACAATAAATAGCTAAGTTGTGAGGTCTAAAAAAACACACAACATCAACCAACTACAAGATTTTATATTTTATAGTTATTGTGTCTGAAAACTGAAGTAGTTACCAATCATGAGTTCAGAAGATCAGAATTTGCAAACTGGGAAATCAAGTGATTTTTTGAGGCTTGTCGACTAATGGCTCGCTTCGGATTTGTTATATTTTCAAGCAAAAAAATAAAAACATTTTGAACAAAGTAAGTGTTAAAAGGTATCTTGTTAGTGCTTATATCTTATTTCCAGATATCCATTACCTGCATACAAATTTTATAAGGTTGTGACTCTTTATGGAGTGGTATTATCTGTATAATTTCTCTATGTACAATGCAATTATAGGTGGCACTTTCAGCATCCGTACATGGACTTTTTTGTGGATCTCTCCTGTGCTGCTTTATTATCTAAATGAATAGTATTCTGCACATGTGATTTTGCATCGCTTCATAAGTGTAGTTGAAATGAAAATACAACAAGCGCGGTGATAGTTAAAAGCATAACCACAAATATAATTTTATGAAAGACAAGTTTGTTTCATCTTAATGAAAATTCAAACAAGAAAATCCTGATGGTCATCAAATCTTGCACATGCGAGGCATTTTGTTAGGTAGCCCTTTCCTGCAGTTCTTGGCATCATAGACAATAGAATTGGTGACTACTGAGATACTGAGAAGCTTCAGCAAAAATTGTGGCGTTTGTAAGCAAAAATATCTTTACATAGACTCAGCGTCTTCAATTTTTATGGGGTATCATCTGACATTATATTATGAGTGCACATCACAAAAATATCTTACGACGCTTACGAGTAATTCAACTACAAAAATATCTAACGACACAAAAAGCTTTGAAGATGAACTGACAACATCATGTTGGAAATCATAGGATAGTTTTAACAAAAATTATCAATTTGTAATAGTGATTCATCTAGCTATATATAAGATTTAAAACAACACATAAACTACCCCTAACAGTTATGGTAAAATACTAATGCTTTTGATTTAATTTTGTTTCGCTTTCACATTAAAAAAATACTATGTACTTTAAAATTTCTTTTGAACTTAAAATTGATAAATGGAATACAAACAAACCTGAAGCAATTTTGCTCAATACAGAAGCAAAAGCCCGAATTCATACAAAAAAGTAAACAATTAACGTTTAAGAAGAGGGCATTCCTGATGCATTTGTGAACCAATCATTACATCAAGTTGGTATGTTCAACTTGTTTGAGTATGAACAGATTTGCAAATCTTGAACCCTTGGCTTAAAATTTGATATCAGCTAATTTTCAAACAAGTTTTGAGTATCATCTAACACGAGACATCCCAGCATTTATTTGCAAAATTACGGTTTGTGCATAAAACCTTATCAAGCAGATTTATGATAATACACGTGTAACCAATGATACTTATTTGGTGTAGAGATTGGGCTGAACAGATTCACACAAGAGGAATAATCCTACATGTGTTACCTAAAATAAGCTCATAATTTTTTTCAGATCAACTACTGTGTAGCTACGCTACATTCAATTTATCATTACAGTAATACCGGTGGAAAGCGTAGTCGCAAAGTAAATAAAAAATGTTTATAAACATATTTACTCGTCTTATCGTATCTGAGAGTAATGTTTTCGCGTAAAATGGGTCACCGAGGGAAACATGTCAGCACAATGATTTTAGTCAGTTTCAAATCATGTTTATTTTATTTTAAAACTAACTCATCGCTTTACAGAAACCTTACAAAACTATCATAAGACAAAACTTCAGTATGTTTTACTGATTTTTGGACATTATTCAAGTTATGATGCATTGTCAGTCAGTTACAATCAAATATTCTGTCAACATTTTGTATTTTACCTGAGGTGAGGATAAATATTATGCAATGATTCACGAAGCTTAACTGATACTGTGGTACTGGCATGAAACGGATCAGCAACATGAAGCGTGATTGCAATGAAATATTTGTTGGTAAACAGAAGAAATACTACTTCCTATATTACTCACAATTGGATCCGTTCGCGTATTGAAACTCAGGCTGATATTATTTGAGCTCTTACTGCGTTTTGAAATGTGCGGTTACATATACGTTCAAGTATTCACAATGACGTTTAATCAGAAGACTGCATTCATACATTTGAATGTATTAAACAATAATATGGCAACATATAACTCCACAAAGCTAGGGGTTTCAACTCGAGAAAAGTTCAATTGATAAAAAATCTGACATAGTGATTAGGAATGCAGGTCCAAGATAAATATGGTCTGGCTGGTGTAATATAAACAACTTCAATGGATTTGGGTAGAAAAATAAACAAGCGCTGTCATAAATAGTTTGCTCGGTGGTGCATTTACATTGATAGAATTGAACTAGACATGTTAATATTAAACACATGACACATGTAAAAATTTATAACTGCATAATTTATTCTATGCTTTCAAATAGGAAATTTCTGATGTTTAAATATGTGCCTTTTTCAAGATTACTAACAGTTACTAGGCATAAAATCACAAAAAAATTGTCCGTGAAAACTATTCTTGACAAAACTTATAGATTGTAACTTGCAGTCTTGACTCACGAAAAAAGATGGTAAAAAACAAGGGACGTATTTACAATGAAAATTTTGCATTAAGCTGCATGTTCCATAGCATGATAATGGTTGAAATATTTTCTTCTTCCTAATCCCGTGTGTTTCAAAGTAGACGTTTAAGTAACTGTTCGTCCTGAAGCTAGGTTAATACTCACTTTATAGGCAATTACGTGGTAGATAGCAGATACTTCCAGAATAAATGATAATGTACGCTTCAAAATGACTAGTCATGTGCATATTTCTGTCTATTAAGAGATGTTTATGCTGCGTAATCTTGCGTATATCCCAACATGTCCAGAAGACTTTTATCAGAAGTAAAACAAAAACAAAAAATTTAAAAAATATTCAATCTTTGAAAGCATAAATTTACAAGTGAGTATCACCTAACAGTAAACATTCACAGTCAAAGTTATGAGAAGACTGATTTGTTTACACAAACATGACAGAATTAGAATAAATAATTAAAATTAATGACTCTTGGTAACCAAATGGTTGCTACTATATTACTCTATTGAATAGCATAAATAACTTAATAACTAATTATTGTAGAAATTTAATTAAATTTTGAAAATCTTATAATATGCTCATCCTACTTTCCAAAACACTTTACTCAATAAACACTAAGTTAATCTAAGGTTAAAGATTTTGTCACGGCTGTAACTAAAGAGTTTATTAGCATATCAGGAAGATGCAATAAAAAGTTTAATGCAAAAGGTTTTGACAGTGCCACTAGTGTGAATATAGTTTAGTTCCCCTTCTACATTTATTTTTACGGGTTTAATATAATACATTAACCTACAGTAGTCTCTAATTATTTAGAAAGTCAAAATTCTATTTTTTAGCAGTAAAGTATAGTCAGACAATCTTACACACTCTAACTTTAGACGGACTAAGGTAATCTTACAAACTCTAAGTCTAAATGCGTGAGGAAATTAAAATACACTCTAAAGCCGTTTGGTGCGAATATAATATCCATTTATAGTAGAAAATATTTATTCAATTTTAATGGTTCACATCATCACTACGCGCTTTTTATCTATTTTTGCTATTATAATATCAATATTCGTTTAGTTTCTTGCTCGAATACTATCAGGTTAATATTTTGCTGTCACAAACTTTACGGAAAATTACGTTAATGGCTTACATTTAATCCTTCGTGATCGTTTATAACTTATTAAAGATTGAGTCGTGCTTCCTGAAAATTGATAGAAGTATTGAAATACTACTACGGAAACTTAAAAAATTATATTTCACTTTAAGTACAAGACTTCAGATACTATGATAAAACTCAAATTGACATAATTTAAATAGTGACTTAACTCAAAAATTTCAAGCTGCCAATGAAGAGAAAACATTTTTGCTTTGATTATTTTTGTAAAGGTCTGATACATATTATCAACCTAAATATCATAACGCAAATTTAGACTTGAATATCTGAATTCTACAGTCATAGCAAATTTTGCTTTCGTACTTCCAATGTTGCTTGACCGATATTTGTCGGGACATGATTTCGTAAGGTTTTTTGTTTAAAATTAGTTTTATCTATAAAAATAGTAATCCCAAAGAAAATTTGGCCCATTCTTAGGGACTTAAACAGCATTCACAATTTTTCAGTACCGTGCATTTGTACGTTATATAAATCTTCCAAGTCGTAACTGCAAAACTTACTAGGGGTTTATGTTTAAAAATTATGTTTATATAGTCATTAGAATCATAAGCGTTTTTAGGTGTATTTGATGGTGCACCAGTCTAGGACTAGAAAAGTTTCCATGTGAGTGGTTGGAAATGCCAACATCTTCACTTCCGACATCTGCTATACCCAGCGACTTCTGTAAATTTGAAGTAAATTAGTTTTTAGTAGGCGGCTAAAAAATTTCACACATGCTTAAATATAACCAACAAACAATTTACCTTACACTTAACAATATAAATATCTGCTACATGCGATGAAAGTTTGGAAGAATTGTCGGGAGCCAAATCCTTACTCGTCAATGCTTGCAGATTCAGCCATTCAAATTGTCCACATTTTGATCTACTGGAATATCAGAATTGGTTGGATGATCCCCGATCTTGCAATGAAAGAGGGTAAGCAAGCATAAGATTTACAAAGTCCAAAAATGCCAAATTTTGAAAAGCGGACAACTCGAATGATCAAAGTAATTGATTGGTCACAACTCAAGCATTCCCTGAGAAACAGAAAAGTTGCAAACAAAGATGCAAATGGTTTACCACTATCAGAGAAAGATTGGGGAAATATTATGAATTGGGTTCGCTTACTTCTGAGAAGAGGTCTTCAACCTGGTCATAAGCCTCTTTATATGAAAGATTAGACTTCCGGTGAAGACATGACCTCCAACATCACCTAAAAATTTCAGATAATAGTTTTTAAATCTCTGAGTTTAAAGTTTATTCTAACTATTCGTTTCGTCTTGCTGGTAAGAAGGAGCTTGTGTGGTTACAAATAGAAACCTGCAAATGAAAACTAATGACGGATTCATGACAATTATGAAATTTAAAAACACAAATAACTGCAATGCATTTTTTCACCAAGTCTTCATGACTTGTTTGTGATGTAAAAACTACCACATTCTGAGCGATATTCCTTCAAAATGTCACAACACTCAATATTAAAATCAATAAGACACGTCAACTTTTGGAATTTGCGAACTTTGAATCATTTTTTTGAAAATTATGCGTGTTTATCACATTTTTTAAAATCGCGTAGCTCAAAATTTTCTGAACGCATTATTAATTAGCCATGTACAGAAATGAAAGGAATTTTCCTGTGATGCTTTATACAGAAACAGAAAAACAATAATAAAGTGATCAGTTGGGTATTCGGTCCACACTAACAAGCAATCAGGTGTGAGTTACCATCGATGCTGAACGTAGATTAACGAGAGATTAAACTCATGACATGAAAGACCAACGTAATCTCTACATGTATTTAATAGTACACATGAAATGTTACTTTCTAAAGGATGGAGTTTTTATGCAAACATGTAAAAGTCTATCAGTATCTCATTTCTGAAAATTGGACGATCATATGCTGGATCTCATCTCTGATTACTGTTCTTCCAACACCACTCGCATACCAAAGAGCAAGATTCGTCAGTGTAATATAGACGTAATATATAAATGTAATATATCTATAATAAACGTGTACAAGCTTTCATCTATCATGGGCTCGATTAAATATCATGAGATTTTTAAGGCATCAGTCATATAAAATTCATTGCAATGAGACCGTGTCCTTAAATTCCAGCATTCCTTTGGCAAGAGTATTTTACGTTTTAGCTAGAGCTTCCTTAAATTTACATTTATCGTGGATAACCCCATAAATGTTTGAATGAATTTCATCTGTTCCATTTTATTGTTCTGCTCTGCATTAACTGGCTTGAACAAGCATGTTACCATATTGCTTTTCATCATTGCATTCCACATAATAGGTAAGTATTTTCATGCATGTTCCAAAAATTTAATGCAGCTTTAGTAATTCATTGTACCTTTTTAGATAGAAGCAAACCATAATTGATTTGTTTTAGCTATTGGTTATTGTTTTCAGTACGCATATTATTTTGTTAAGTATAGTTGAATCATTATGTTGAATAACCAAAATCTGAATATTTAATTGAGACTTAAAAACTCCGAAAAAGGTCTTTACAGTCACATTTTTAATCCATTATCATTTCATGTTTTGAGTTGTTTCATAATGTTCTAATTCTTCTCTGAATTTAAATTTTACAACAATACGTTTCATGAGAAACCTCTGAGATTTTCTTAATACGAGTTCAACTGATTCTTTTCATACAAGCTAAATTGGGTGCATATATATAACTCTTTTTGTTGTAATCAACACTTCATGCTATTGTATCTCGCATTTTGTCAAACATACAAGGCTATTTCTATTCCAATTTGTGTAAATAAAAGTGTGTGCACAAAGGCCCGAAATTCAGCTTTATTGGCAAATGCATGCACATGCATAT
>JAQIXX010005214.1:0-14427 GCA_034700605.1 Willowsia nigromaculata | reverse complement strand
GAAAAAGTCGAGAATTTGTAAATTCATTGTTCTGTAGCTATGAATATAAACAACCAAATTTCATACTCAATTGCTCGACTGAAAGAGCACAAAACGTTGTACCTGGAACACGATATTTGTTTGAACTCGACCAAATCTAACTGTTGCATGTTGCAAAGCAATTAATCCCAAAAATAGCCAAAAATCCAGTAGCTGCAAATACCGTTAACTCACTGATACAACCACCATACCTAGGAAGGTGGTATGAGCACCAAACTTTGCAAATCATCATTTTGCATCATAGGCTATTAAAAATACTCCATATAAAGTTTTTCTGAAAATATCGATTTTTTGGTGCTGTCCATGTTTATTATTACTTTAGATGCATGTATGTATTTTAGTATGTAAATTGGGAAAATACTGATTTGAATAATCAAACCAGCCCATGCATCAAACCACATTTGAAGGTTTTTGCAATCTCTTTCGTGATACGTGTCAAGTAAGCACACCATCTTTTACAAAATGAAAACTTCTTGGAATATTTCAACTTTTTTGGAATAACAAAAAATTATATGGTTTTACTGATACGTGTTATTGCTTCTAAGCTGTTCATTTTAGAATTACATACAATGTTCAAGTCGTTAAACGCTTTTCAGTTTTAAACAGAAATATCCATCAACTTATCAAGCTTCAGAGCAGTTGCAAACAAAAATAATCCCTAAGAAAAAACTTATTGTGGGTTAGTTAAAAAAACTTTGCTACTTAATATTTGCTTAAAAATTCAAATTACATGTCATCTATTTACAATGGAACCCTCTAGAGACAAATGAAAGTTGACGTTAATGATGTTTATCGGACAGTTTATTGCTAAGTTGTACATAAAGTTCTATCAAAATTTGAAATCGAATTAATGATACCAATTTCAATTGTGGTTATGTGTCTTAGGAAACTAATTGCTAACTGTGGTTGCGTCTGTATTTGCTAAATTCAAATTTGATAATTCTTTCCTCTATTTACGTCATTTGTTTCGCAAGCTGTTGGCAGATTTTCATTCAAGTTTACTCTTTAAATAATTTCCATAGTGCTTAGTGCCCATTGTAAAGAAACGTGTATTCATTGGCGAGTTTCATTTTGAAGATTTTCAAAATGTTCCTCTGTATTAGGTTCTTATCGGTTTTATGTTTAGTCGCTGATGTTGTTCACAGTAACTTGAAAGTATCAAAATCTCAAGTTTGGTTATATTACTTCAAAATAGATAAGGAAACCCTATCTTCCTATACTCGACTCCGAGATCTTTCCTTTGATCCTGAAGTTGAGCGACCGGAAACTGCTTACGCATTACCGATATGTATCATTGCAAGCATTCTAACTGAAAAAGTAAACGCCTCCCTGCAAACTGTTGATTGGATTAATAATTCAGACGAGCTTTTGTTGAAAGAAGGTAACCTAAGGTATGGGGAAAGCCCTATAATGATACCATACTCCGAAGATTTTTACAATGTCTACTTTTCTCCATGGTTTCAATGGACAGCTTATTCCGACTCAAGCTCCAAACAAAATCCAACTTTAAAATTTATAGAAACTGAATGCTGGAATTTCCTTTACTGTGATTACCCAAAGTGGAAAAAGGATTCAATTTTTAGATTTTCAGTGTTCCTAGAAGCTTTTGATGTCTGGACCTGGTGTCTTTTCATTACAGCAGGACTAGTATTTGCGGGTCTGGAATCGAAATTGTTTCTTGAAAGCCTGTTTTACATTATAGCTACCGCCCTTTGTAGTGGACTATGTGGAAACTGTGGACTAAAATTCATGACAGTTTTTTGGATGCTCTGCATTCGTCCACTTGTTGACCTCTATTCTGGCGATATGTCTAGCGTTTTAGTCAGTCCAGTGGAAGAAACATCGATGCAAACACTGGCCGAGTTAGATAGCCAGGGATTTTCGGTTCTCGATTCTATATTTGAGACTAATGAAGCGCGTCAAGAATTACTTTAAAAAATGACAACCATCGCTCCTGGCAGACATGTTCCAAATGAGTTCAATCTGCTTAAAAATATATTCTCGAAATCGCTGAATGCATCTTTCATGACATCAGCAGGAAAAGATTTGCTGCTGAATCCGAGAAAAAAAGTGGCAGTGGTTGATAGCTCAATGATTACAAGACTCGCTACAAATTTGATTGCTAAAGAGATGTCAAATAAGAAGATTGAAAACATAAAATGTCATTTAAGTTCGCATGATATTTACATAGCACCAACGTACTGGGTTTTTCTTCCTCCAAACCATTCTAGATTGGCAATATATTATCAGAGACTAGTTGATTCAGGTATAGTGGCAAGAATGCATTTGGAAATGGTCCTGATTGCAAGTTTTGGCCGAGTACAGGATAGAATTAGACACAAAAGTCTGGCAGAAATGGAAATTGAGGATTCTAGCACAGAGTTTACTGCGGTGAAATTGGAAAATAAAATTGCAAAAGTGTTTTCGCTTTGGGGGGTTTGTATATCAGTTTGCATGCTGACTTTTATGGTAGAGATGGTTTCTAAGTATTTGAACGAAGTTTCTACGCCAACCCAATTTACACGTATAAATGTTAGGTGACTTAACTGTTAATCTATTTGAGGAGTACATAACACAAAGCGTCACTTTTTTAAAGTTTACATGTTAAATTGCTATTAAGTCTTACTAACTAACTTTTTTGGGCCAAACTGCACACGTCATGTTAAAGCCAATACACAGTGTTTTCATGTACTTGTGCTTTGATTTTATTTCAAAGCTTTAAGAGGGAAGTAGATGCCACGGAAAGGTAAATGCTTAATTTTCGGGTTTTCAAGCATGAATGTAGCCATTGGAAAGAAATGCGTCATAATTTTTACTCCAAATTATTATATTTTATAGCGTTATTTATTTTATAGCTGAAGCAATCAAAACCTAAGGAAAAAATACTAAATTTATGGTGGGACTTTGCATTGCAAGTTCGACGAAGCACGTTGTACATCATGGGACTAACGTGAAAATTGCTTAATGTCTTAAAAAATATTCAGCATTGATTAATTTAAAGGCATAAGGGTTATGTAAAGTTGCATGGGAATTAATTGTGTCCATTTTATCCGGAATATATCAACGCAAATGCTCATTTTTGGCTTCTGAACTCGAAATATTCATGTTTTTTCGATGAACCTGAAGTAATCAAGTCGCCATTATTCTATGTACAACATTTGTGACCTCCTTATTCAATACATCAGTTAAGGACATCTTGCTATAGATGGATTGTGGTTGATTTGATTTTTGTTGACACCAGCAAAATCTACGCAGCCGTTTTCCCTAATGGACTAGTTGCATTTTAGGTGGCTTTTGGAAACTCGTTTTTCTTCTTTCAAACCTACACAGGCTGTAAAACCGATTATTTTCAATGTGTCAGCAAACGTAAGATATGTAGCAGTAATAAAAAATAATGAAATTTGCGATGCCGATTGTTAGAATTCGATACGTAGCTTAGTGTTTAAGTAATAGCTAAATCAAATTGTAAACTTTTTAAAAAATGACGCTTTGTATAATAATATATTCTAGTTTTTTTGTAAGTTTCAACTTTATGGAATTATACAGTAAAACTCACAAATAATAATTCCAAGAAGTACAGAAACACAGAGACACAAAAAATTATATGATATACGCAGCTTATACAATTGTCGAATGTGTGTTCAAGATCTAGATTTTTATCAAGATCTTGTTTTCAGAAAACCATCAACACAATAAGCACTTAATGAACGGTCCGAACTACAAAACACGTTTTCAAACTTTAGTAAACACAATTTATTCTCAAACTTTCAACTATTATTTTACAAAACTTCTGCGTCTATTATGCGAGCCAAAATACGGTAAGAAAACATGTTTTGCATGCCCTAATCTTATCAGAATGATAGAAAAGTAGATATAATCAATAAAAACACTATTAATATTTATCTATAAGCTTAGATATGCAGGTATTGTCGAGCCTCAAAGTACTCAAGAACGTAAGTTTAGTATGTATTTAAGGAATTATTTCATCCTGTTCGTTTCCGCATAAGAATGACGCTTTTTTCTGCCGTAAAACTAGATAAGGAGATGTCAAAGGTATTTACATTATGGCTGACGTCTCTTATATTATATTAGTTGTCTTTACAACGGAATGCGTGTGGAAGTTTTGTAAACAAAAATTTGTTCCGAAATTTAAAATATGATCAGTATGATTTCTAGAATCCTGTTTCCAACAATTACTAGAAAAGTTGACAAAAATTAGCTTCAATATGGCATCTGTCTTATCGAGTTACATTTGACTTGCTGGTGAATATAATGCTCCTTTCGAGCAAAATGAGGAAACAGCTTTACAACCACGCTTCCAGTTTTTAAAGGAAAATTTTTTGCCACCCTAAAGCCTAAGCTTAACTTTGGTAACTATGCTATTATGCATGGGAAAAAGTTTCTTGTCCGCTAAACTAAAAGGAATTCCACCTCGTATAGATTATCTTTCACCTAATCGTCGTTTTTTAGGTGGAAAGAATCCACGGTAACTTGCCGTCTAAAAATGGGTATTTTCCAACTAACAGAATGAACCTTTCACCTAAAAACTTAGACTTTTTCTTAGTGCCAGTTAAGATACAAGTGCAAAATTCCTAAAAATATGAAAACATGCTTAATCATAAATGAAATAGATGATTCGAATATGCTGGTGTGCAAATGTAATGAATAATCACACAATATGGTCATTATTTATATCATACAATGACAGTATTCATTTCCTAATTTTTTGCTTTTAGATATTTTCTAGGTACTTAGATAGCTTTGTAATATTTGTGTAGACTTTTTAGATTGAACCATACAGTAAATACAAGGTTTGACGTAAAACATCAATTATTGCCTACTTGACGAAGACAATAGTTTGTGTTCTAACCCTGCTATCTTTTTCCTCAAGCACCCTATCCTTGAATTAATGTAACATCGATAAACTTTTATGGTCTGCAACTTTTTCCGTTTTTTGATTCCGCCGCGATTATGGTTAACGAAGGAATTAAGCTTCACCATAACTAAGCTTTATTAAGCTTCCACTGCAAACATTACATGGTGAATGAAAAAATTACAATTTTGTAAAAACCATAATGTTTTCCTTAAATTTGTAAATGCAAATACATTAATTATTCAGTTGTAAAATGCAATAGGCTGAAACAGATTTAACCGAAAAAGTTATACATGAATTAACGGTAACTACATTTGTTCGAATTCAAATCAGGCAATTCTATTAGGAATTATTAAGCTCAAGACCCATGTTATGCTTGCATATTGGTAGATAAAACGTTTCTGTAATGTAAGGTTCAAATTTCAGAATACCACACTCAATATATTCAATTACATTCGGTTTTAAAGTCATTACTTTTGCTGCAAGGATAGAATAGAAAAAAGTTTAAATGTTTTAGAGGAAATGACCCATTCTTAGGTGGTTAGTTACCGTGGATTCATGCCACCTAAAACATTACGATTGGGGGGAGGATAAAGTGGAATTCTTTTTAGTTTAGCGGGTGAGATATCTTCTCCCACTACGCTTGTGTAAAAAAAACATAAGATTATATCAACCAGGATGTTTTGGAATTCATCATAAAAACTGGCCAGATATTTTTCAGTTTCATATAAGTCTATTAATTAGTTTTTAAATTGTAATTCATTTAATAGTATTTGCTTTGGCTTGTAAATGCAAAGTTGTTTGTATCCATTAAGATAAACATTGTAAGTCTATGTGTGTAACTAAAGTATCTGATGACAGGCTTGCCTGAAGGATGTACAAATTTTTTGACTCAAAATTAAATTTTTGATAAATCTTTCAGCACTGTTATGGTTTACCATTTCACTGACATGCTAGTTTCAAGATATGAATACTGATAAAGTCGCGCTTGGTATTTACTGATCGCTAATCATAAATCAGTTTGCTAGGAAAACATAATTACTGTGTACATTACAATAACTATTTAATTAGCATGTTGCCAGCGGCGCGCTTACATAATAACCTCTGAGTTTCTTGCTTTTTACACGACAACTACGTTCTAGAGAAAACTTGTACTGAATCATAAACAGAGAACTTTATATAATATTTAGTTAAATATGTACATGCCTCCGTATTTTGTTTTAACCAATACAAGTAATTTGGGTTTTAGATTAGCATCTTTGTGGTAGTGATGTCAATACGGGGTAACTCGAAATTTTATGGAAATATTTACAGTCAAATGCAAACTTGAGTGGGGTTTTTAAAAAACAAGCGCTTCGTAGGAAGTTCTGATAAAATAGCCAATTATTTACGAAAGTAAAGATTTCCCTTAATTATTGCCTACCAACAAACCATTTTCTTTGTAAATTGGCAAAGTTTAGTAGCTGATCGGGCTTTATATCTTCCAAATGGATTTTTGTTTCGAATTTAAAAACATTTATGAAAATAATTGGAGCATCGCTACTTCTAAGCGGACATGGAAATTCTTACTGTGCTCCCAGGGATTTAATTTTTAGTATCAGGGATTGCGTATCTGATTAGGGACCCAATTTATTTTGCTCATCAGGGTTTTTTGATGGAAATCAGGGATTTTCACCGAAATTTTAGCGAATTTTAGGGTTTCTGGGACTCACCAGGGATTTGTTTGGGGTCATCAGGGATTTTGTTTGGATCAGGGAAGGGTTTTACCAGGGATTTTTCAGATTGACCAGGGATGGCAAACTTCGTGCTCCGGAGCCATTTGTAAGAACTTCCATGTCCGCTTCTAAGTACTGAGAGACGAAGACTGTTGTATTGATGTAATACAGGCTTTATTTTACAATAAAATTTAGATTTCACGATTGCTTATAGTTTCAAGAATATGGAAAGCTATCATGAAGCTCACTCAGAACACAAAGCATGAGTATCCATAAAGCAAACTTGACAATTAAATGGCATGGCGTTGTAGCTCTTATCATATGACAAAATGACAAACCAAGAAAAGCTTTATTTATGCAATATCTTATAGCATCACAGCAACAGCCTTAACAAGATAAAATTATTAGACATTTAAGACTTAACGTCTACAACTCGCACGGAAAATCAGCACAACTTGTAGAATGCAGTTTATATCAATCACCCAAAATGCTACGAAAAATCCCCCAACCAACAAGTGGTAGTGCCAATGAGTATCATGTTTAAAAAGAGAACAAGCGTTCAAATATTTAGTAGAGAAGATTCAAGTAAAATTCAATTTGCTCTTGAAAAGAATCATTCAAATATCCCAGAAGAAACGGAGGTACCTCGCCACAACTCATGACAAATTCAAACATGAAACCAAGTTTACAATACCAGAGCCAATTTAATGGTTTTTTGTAACACAAAATTTAAAATTACCAAAGATGTGCTCATTTCGTAAAAATTTACAAAACCGATCTTAATTCTTATCTCCCTACATGCTCTCAGAATTACTCGACATTCTTTTATATTATCTTGGTCATTTCTGGAAACCTTTTTCAACTCAATAACCCGTTTACAACGATACAATATCCTCCTACTAATTTTATTCACTCTTCCAGGGAAGGAATATGCAACAACCATAAAAATATAAATAGCACAAGTCAAATAACAAGCTGTAACTCTTCCAGTGATTGATGTATTTATTCGAATATCGTCTCGGAGCAACACTGTTGCAAAAACGATAGCAATTACCATTGGAACGGCTTGAAAACGAAGTGCAAGTGTTACTTGAAAACATTCATTCACAAGTGATACGTACAATTGAATACGTCGATATTGTAAAATCCAATTTTTGAAACAACACCGTGCCTGGGAAGCAGTATTTTCCTGGAAAGATTTCCAAATTTCCCACAAACCAATGCTACAAGACAGCATTCCATTGTAGAACACGAAGCACGCAATAGATGCGAGCATGAAGAGCATATAAACTTCAAAACAATCCATCACAATTTTCAGGCTTAAATTTAGAATTGGAAAGTGCATTAATATTGTAGATAACGTAGTAGATATGGGCTCTGTCGACCCAAAAAACACTAATAGGCTGCAACAAGAACATCCAAAAACTGTAACGGCTGGCGTACATATCATTAAGAGTTTGGCAGTATGAGAATTTTTAAAAGCTTTCTCACAAAAAATTGTATTCATCGTTTCAACAAAATCAATTGAACGCTCCCGCGTAAAATTTAACGCCTCAAAACCAAAATATTTAATTCCACACCAGACAGTAAGTTCAATCAGTTTGTCGCCAAGCTCATCTTCACTTAAAGAACGAAAACACGAAATCCAAAAGACAGCTTGTAGTACGCTTAGAAACCCGTGTATTATCTCAATTTTGCGCAAGTATATATTTTTACTTGGCTTAGATTTAACGATTAGAAGATTAGGGGCATGACTTTCTACGTGTGGTGATACAGTGCCTGGAATATTGTTCACCAAATGAAGTTGCAAAAGAAATAGGTATTTTATTGGATACTTTTCCAAAACGCTTGTAAGCCGCCAATACATTTTACTGCTAAATAGTTGCAACAGAGGTAAAAAAACGCGCTGATGTTTGCTTTGATAAAAGGAACCAATGCAACAGTAGTGACGATTTTAATTTTTTCAATAATTATTAACCAAACTATACTCAAAAACAGTTTAGTTTAAATTCACCATAACTCATGAAGTAGCAGGATCGGAGATTGAATATTTGTACCATTCCATTCAAAATTAAAAATTGCATCTGACAGACAAAATGAGAATTCCTGCCTCTGTTTCAAATGTATTCTAATAGGCGGATATATTTGGGTATTCAACCACTGTGCAATGACTAACGAAAAATTTGTTAATATACAGATTGAATGCAATGCTGAATTTTTAATAAACGCTGAATGAGACAATTGAATATGTCTTATGAAGACTCTTCGCAAATGTGAAATTTTGGATTTCGCAGAAAATATGAATAACGTATGAAAAACGATAACTTAACTCAAAAGTTTAGTTTGTGGAAAGAAACCAAATATTTTTGGTCTCTTTTAGCGAGCTCTTTGATAGAGAGTTTATAATTTAAATGCAAACCAAGCAAGCGCTGTGGCCAAACAATTATATTGAACTGCAGGAAATAAAGTATCGAAAATATTTTGTGGGATACATTTATACATTTCAAAAAGTTTTTGTTTACAATATTGATTTTAGGCGGATAAAATACCGGTGGTATAATAAATAAGGAAGACAAGTAAGTCGAATAGGGAAGCAACTTATTTCAAACATTTACTGAGTTGATTAAACAAGTTCTTGATGGCGAAAGGTTTACGAGACATTGCTTTGACATGACATTACATATGACAATCAACTTTTGAGAGAATTCTGCATTCGTTGAGCCAATTTGAGTAAAATAGGTTGTAGCTAAGGCTTATTGTGAGACCTGGGAAAAACCTTCGCCAAAATTTGATAAGACATTTTCTGTGAAATCAGTAGATATATTTAATATGAGATACATTAAATAATACAATGCAAAATACTGTCAAAAAACGTTCAAACGACAATTTTGATTACTCCTACGTGCTTCGCGTGTCCTGTACAAATAATAAATTTTATCCACTAATCATCCCACAATGACATTTTTGGCATACTGTTAGTTTAAGGTTGTGTCTACTGTCAATTTGTGTAAGCTGAGACACAAAATGTCTTGTCATGTGAAAATAAATGTAACCAAGATTTCAAATGTTTTGACAAGATTAGTCCAATACAGCCACTTTGTGCCATGTTCGAATTCTTCTTAGGAATAATTCATTAGATGCTTTCATGTAGATTAGTATTTGATTAAAATGTAACTTGTGTGAGTTTCAAAACGCAGCTTTCAAAAATAGCTTTTATACGTACCATGTTAATAATGTACCTCTTCAAAACTTTTTAGTGGGTAAATTAGCTTGTCATTCAAAAAAATAAATAAAATCAATGCAGACAACGGATTTATGACTCTAGAGATTGTATATTATATGATAAACATCTTTTATTTACATTTCATGCAGGTAGTGTTTTTAAGTTTGAAATGTTTGCCACCAATACTAGTACATTGAAATGCCTGAAAAAATTAAACACATATCTCAATTTTTTATGTATGAAATGCATGTTTTATAAACGTAAGCCAAACTATTATACGACGGATAAAAATCCACAAAAGTGCATGTAGTTTATAAGGGTGGAACGAAGAAATAGTGTAATGTTCTCTAGTCAAAATTATCCTAAGTGAATGTGCCAATGAAAATTTGTATAATTTCCTTTTTGCCATTTGAACTCAAACTTGGCCATGAACCTGTCCTGAAGCCGTAGGCTAAAATCTCTGATTTCAACTCAACTCAAAACTATAAAAGTAATGTGCTCTAAGTGTTAAAAACTCACTCTTGTATCTCTGATGTAACTGACCAGTTATTGGTTTGTGCTCAGATTCAGAGAAACCTGGACTTGGCGTTCTCTGTCTGTGACTGCCTGGATGTGGCTTCCAGACTTCTCTGTATCCAATTTATGATCTAAGATATGCGGGGTAACCTGCAATAGCTTGAAGGCACAATTTTGTGAGATTTCAATTTCATTCCTTTCAATTAAATCAACAAAACTACCTTTAGCCTACCATACGAACCGCCTCTGAGTATATCTAAATATATTGATTTTAGCCTTTGATTCTCATGTCACCGCGAGTAGCATGGCACTCTTCCAAACTTTTCAGATTCTGGATAGCCATAGGCTCCTCAGGACCTCCAATCGAGGTTGGTTGTATTTGCTAGTTTAATTTAAACTAGAATTTAAATTAATTAACTATATGTCAATATAAGAAACAGCAGTGCAGATTGTAATTCGGAAAACTGAGAAAATGCCAAATGCAGCCCTATTTCTAACCAATTGGACGGATACAGTGGACGAGGAAGAAACGGTTTAATGCAAAATTAAACAATGAAATCGACTGGAAGGATTTATTTGATGGAATCAACTATGTCGAGATTGAGTTTATGAAACCAGCATGAGACATACTTGAAATTTTAGCCGATTTAGGCATATTTTCCGTTACCCCTTTCGAGATTTGAGCAAACATCAGATTTGCCACAAAATTTGAATTGATCGACGAGTAGCCTGTTAAAATTGTAGGACTGCCTTGTACACAAGACAGAACTACTGTGACAATTCCTCAAGCCGAGAAAAATTATCACGTTAACACTATATTGATTTAACACTGGTGTTGCAGCTCTGATCGCCGCTGGATTTAGTTACATTTCATTGTTAACATTTAAAAATGAAAATACTGAAACAATTGAATATTTGTAAGCCTTATGCAAAATATTGTTTAGTGAATTTATGAAACAATATTCGGAACTAAGTCGCAACCAATATCTATATGGGAGTGGAACACACAATGTGCCGTAAAGTGCTGTTATTACTGAAGCAGGAGAACCATATTCGAATCTAATAGGAGAAGAACCAACGTATATTTCATTGTACAAATTACTCGTGTGCACAAACTTGATTGATTATCATTATTTTAAAGGGAAATCCCTTTCAATTTTGTTTGTGCTCGACGGATCAACAAACAAACAGGAGAAAATCATCAACATCAAGAAACAATTCTTCACCAGCCTTCAAAACGCAAAACCTTTTGAACAGTTCAAGTGAATGCGAATGACAAGTTCTTGTGATCAAGAAGATAAAAGTATAAAGAGGAAGGAATATATGTAGTTGTATGTTTGTGAAAGAAATGAATGTTAATCAGTTGTGTTTGTCGTCATTTTGATCGACGAGTTTTGTATGCATTTTGTGTAGTCATGGACAAACAGTCTGAAAACTTATTGGTTCCTGTTAGTTAATAGGAGCATTCGAGCTTTAAGAATAAATGTAAATTCAGCAAAGTTTGGATTTTGAGGGTCCCAAGGAGGGTTTGCATTGGTCGTCAAAAATATTATTTATAATTGTCAGTCAACTATAATAAAGCAGTTCATTTTCTCTTGTCATAAATTATTAAATTGTTGAACTATCACTGTAGAAAGTCATTGAAAATTCACTTTAAACGGTGTTTTAATGTGAGTTAAAAGGTTTGCAAAACATATTTTAGCGGCTTGTGAACGAGATATTTGAAGAAAAATCCGATTGCTATGAAGTTCAACTATCGGAACAATATAACAATGTCAGGGGAGAAGGTGGAACTCTGGAACGCCACCATACCAGTTTACAACAACCCCATCAACTGCCGTGATAGACGCTCACTTGCTCTCAGAGAATTGGAAATAGGGCTGGAGAGAAGGAAGCTTGTCACTCTCGGTACATCTAGACATGTTGGAATCATGCCAATACCTTTGACAAGTGACATGCTGTCAATGCCGGGAGGAGACGGAAAGCCTAAGCTCCTGGATCCAAATAGAGAGGATCATATATTTCATCATCAAAGAAAGGCAGTGTAGATCTTGACGTAAAGGGAAAGATGCTGGAGCTAATAAGAAAGTTCATGAATGCAAAACTCCAGCTTGAAGATTGAAAACAGATGCTATCGTCACGCTGGAACGTAACGAAACGGAGGCTTTAGAATTTTGTAAGACCCAATCGCAAATGCCTAAGACATTTTCAAGGTTAGTACGAGATTATGAATTAGCTACAAAAGATGCGAATGAGAATGCTTAGTACTAGTAAGAGGTAATTGATGCTAAAAGGGGGCGACGATGACCTGGATTCAAATGACGACCCTAACGCTACTTCGAAAGTAATTGATTGAGCAGGGAACACTCATGAGGAACATGGAGCAAAGGCTCATCACTTTGAAAAACTTCGGACACGGAAATTTTTGCGGAGCACTGTAGGGGTGCTCCCAGGAATTTATTTTTGGTATTAGGGATTGTATATCCGATCAGGGACCGTTTTTTGCTCACCATGGATCCGTCACCAGTTTGAGGAGCATTGCTCCAGAAGAACAGGGTATTTTTGGCGGAGCCGGCTTTAGCTATAGATACTTTATGTATCTGAACAAGATATTAGATGCAGATACCTTGTTTCGCAATCCCAGATGCTAGATCCAGATACGGATCTAAGCTAAGCTATCCTATCTGTATCTGAAAACTTCAGATACCAGACTCTGGTTATAATATCTGCATCTGGTTTGTCTAGCATTAATCGTGAAAAGTGCCCCAATGCATCTTTACCCAGAATCTCATATTTTTATGTTTTTGCTGCAACGCACATCACTATCGGGCTTTTAATGGCGTATTCAACGATCTGAAGCGTCAGTACATGTAGTATTTAGGACGTACTAAGTATTGGTGAATATTTTTTCTAGTATTATGTCATCTTTTGTGCATGTTATTTGGGTTATCCCGAAAAAAGTTAAGGACTGATTTCTTGCTTAGCATTCCAAGTGGAAGAACGGATGCCTCAATAATAAGCTTAGCATAAGCATGGGTTTTTGAAGCAAGTGCCAAAAAACATCACAAAATTTATATGCACCTTAGGGGTTGCCCCATATATGCCAGTAAATTGCTTTATAGTTGTTCCGAAAATTATGCTAAAGGCCTTCACGTCAATAGCATTTAGATGCAGCTAAAACTCGACCTGTATTTCAATATTTTCAGAAACTGACAATAATACTGTAGTTACATATGTTCTTATGGGCTTTGTCATTAACTGCTTTTGTGTTTTTATGAGTTATGTGAATTTTGTGAAATTTTTTGTCTTCATTAGTTTTGCAGCTGCGATAAGATTGAGGTGTCTTATTCTTCGGAATCAGGAATCCGTTCTCTGCTTAGAGCTAGAAACGAATAATTGTAGTGAAAGCCCTACGGGTTTTTGTCTCGACTTCGGTCTGACGAGAAAACGACAAATATATCTTTCGTAGCGTTAAACTACCAATTATCAGACTGCTAACGTCAAATATATTTCTCCCGAGACTTTATCCAAACAATTTTTAAGTACTGTAGAAAAGTATGGTCGTGGTAAACCAGTGGTGGAGGTTCTAGGATTACACGTTGCATTATGACGTTACCTATAAAAGCGTTTTCATAAGCAATTCTAGATTCTACCACGTATGTATTGTATTTTTCATGCAGTAGGTAACAATACGAAAATCCACATAAGGTTCCACTAAAAGGTAACATTATTATTATTATTATTATTATTATATTATAGGCAATAGTGCATTTAAATTTGCATAAATTTGTCCGTAACTCGGTGAGAACTATATAGGGACCGGTTTTTTATTGCTGATTCAGCATCTACGCGTTGAGTTACCCGTATACGCGAGGTTTGGGTCAATTCCGTCGTAGAAATTAAAAGAAATAATTCTAGGATTATAGGTAATAATTAGGGCACGGAAGTTCGTGACATGTCATATTTTTTATGTTATAAGATACGGGCTTGAGCTTTCGGATGCATCCGATTCACATCCTTGTGATTCAAATAAGCCAATATAAAATGTCATAAAATGTCAT
>JAQIXX010005213.1:0-14428 GCA_034700605.1 Willowsia nigromaculata | reverse complement strand
ATTTTTGTAACCTAAAATTCATTAAAACAACAACGACATTTAGAGTGGCACGACTGACTTTTCTCCTCGTTGACAGGGTTTGGTACAATCCTAAAACTATGTTATAATAATTCAAAAAACCGATAATACCTAATGCTAAATAAATGATTGTAACACAATTGGATTCGGAAACTGTTTTTTTTTGCGAACAAAATTTTAAACTACGATCTAAAAAAATTCTATGTATACATATTTCTATATATTGCTCCCCAAGACTTCGTCCACACAAAAATACATTTGATTTTAAGCGAATTACTGATATATTATACTGGATACTTGATAGATTGCTGATGTTAATGAAACTGCAGTCGCACTCATTATTTTGCCTTTTCTTTGACGAATCTCTCTACTTATGAAAATCTCACTCAAAGATCATATTTTGTATTAATGCAATTTCTACTACGCCTACAAATACTGCCCAAACTATGCTAATCAATTAAATCACAATATATTAAACTAAATCAAACAAAATGACATGATGGGACTGACTAAAATGTATATTGATTTGCCATGGCAGGTGTACTTTTTTTTAAAGAGAATTTTGTAACAAACACAAAACCTTTTTACAACCCGAAAACCCTCTGCAGAAGGGATGGTTATATTATACGCTTACATGATATTATTGCTAATTAAGATTTGATAAGGTACATCAATTTTGTTCATGTCGCTTGGAAATGCAATATTATACTCGTTTATCGTCCATCAGGTATAACGACTCGTATTCATAAAATCAATTTTGTTTCATTGTTTTAAATCGGTACATTAACAAAAAAATACAATATTAGCAGCACACGGAATATTTAGCGTCATATAATAAAAGAGAGAAAAGCGTTTAAAATCAATCATCACGATACGATCGGAAAGGTGGACAATACAATGCATACGATATATACGACCGTAAAGCGAAAGCTATGCCAAATACAAGACAAAATTTCAACCATCATGGCTCCTTGTGTTAAGACAAGTGAAAAGTCTTTTATGTTAGAATTTCGAATACCCAATTATACTGCATTTTAGCACAAACCTTATAACTTATACCTTTCAGTGACACCGATTTTGCACCATTTTATACCACAATACTGATAAAAATATTGAAAATATTTGAGCTTTACTGAAGGACGTTAATCTCATATTGAATTAAACCATAGGCTAGTGGATGGTAGATTTACTTTCACTCGTTATTTTTCCGCGCAAGTACATATTGGTTAGGGGAATGAAAATTAAATAAAGCAGATTATATTCAACCAACCAACTTCTAATCACGATATTTTAAATAATATAACATCACAGTCTAAAATATTTATAATATAATGAATACCAACAAAGTCTTTCTACAATCCCTATATTTTCTTTGCAAATTTTGATGTGCCAATCGTTAGAAGAAATGTAAAACTCTAAAAATTGCATGCAAAATGGACTAATTAACGTGTATTGTCGCAATCACAAAAAAATAACGAATATTTAAGTCTGAAACCGGCTCACTGGCTTCACTTTCGTTCAACATTGCTGTTAGGATGAATGACGCTTACACAATGGTAAAAGGTAGTACTGTAATTTAAGATCATTTTATATACGCTCTTTTAAATAACTTGACTAAATGTTGAGATTTTCAAAATGTACAAAGCACAGTCATACAAGGCTTACACGTATAGTTTTAGTGGTTTTTAAAACAGGCTTAGGTAATTACAAAATAGATAACTAGAATTCATGATCGTTACACCTAATATTTCAAAAGTAGCTCACAGATTGGTGTTGTGGACAGTTTTTTAATCTCTGGAGATCGTCTTTGGCTTCATATATTTAAACATGTCTCTTGTGCTTTTTACTGCTCATTATTTTTTCAATTGAGAATTTGGATTCAAATAGTTAATCAAATCAACATTATTGCGACTGATAAAATTTAGAATAGAAAACATTTTTTAAAGGAGGGAAACTTCCTTTTTCTCAACTTTGTCATTCGAGACCTACTACAAGCGATGATGGTGGGATATGCTACTTTCATACGAAAATAAATTAAAATTAAAAAATAATAATACCGTGTAGACTAATTGGCTGTTTCAAAATTAACATTTTCTTAATGTTAGGCAAGTTTGCGACAATGAGATTACCTAAACGTATAAGCAAATATCTTGAACCGAAAAATCTTTTTTGATCCCTTGCAAAATAGTTCTTCTGGTCTAATAATTGCAATAAATATGACCGAGGTTACATCGTCTCGTTGTTGGTCTCTCGTTAATATTACAAGATCTAAAGGATCACAAGCATCCAACTTCGTTCTGCATATTAAGTGCATAGGTGGCATACTTATGTAATCACCACATGCAAAAAATATTTTACTAAAATTTCAGACATAAAACAAGCCGTGACTGCTTTTCTCTATCTTTTTTCACAACTACGTAAGTTGGAAACTCCATTTTTGTACCTGTGCAGAAGTCTATGAAGAACAACAGCTACATATAAGGTATATATAGCTCATGAAATGACAATTTGACAAGACTAATGATGATTTTAAAGTTAAGGAATTTATCATTGTGGTTAGGGTGGGAAAATGCGAATTATTACGCATGAATGGTTTGTAGTACAATGTTAGCACTCAGTGCAGAAATCGTCCTAAAATCTTTTCATTTAACAGTAATTAGATGGAATCGTATCTCCAAACAATTTTAAATTGATCAAGGACCACTATCAAGTACAACCGTATATATTTTCCTAAATAATACTAAACGATAATATGATATATAAGATATTTAAAATTATATACTCTGTAATCTAATAGTAATGTCAAGATTCAATTGGAGGTCTAAAAATGAGCATTGTGTTGAAAATGAACTAAAACACTTTTCTTGTTTGTATGCATAGTTATCACTGGACACAGGCAGATTGACAGATTTTTATAAAGTCTACCCTCACCTACTATACCTAACTAAACATTAAAAACGCTCGCGCACGAGTGTGTTACATTTTATAAAAGTAGGGCACCTAGTTGGAGTCTGGTACATCATTAAAATAAGTACCATAAGTTTAACTTTACAAATTAAAACTGAGCGCTTTTCGAAAATATTTTATGAAAGCTTTTTCCATCTCTTTATGACATTTCACATGGTAAAAATACAAGCTCTTTTGAAAACTATTACGTGTTATAATAACACAATTTTTGTAACATTGAATGGTAGTTTAAAAGGATATGGATAATTTAAGTGTCTAAGTTTATACAGCAATAGGACAATAATTAATAATTTTACTTGAAATGATAAAAAATCAACAATAAAAGCTGGATTGTGAATGAAACTAAATAAAAATGGTTTGGAAGTAATTTTGTAAGTATATTGATTCATTGGGTATGAAATATGAAATGCAATCCTAATTCGTAAAATTTTCTGCGACCACGGATTTAGACTTTCTTTCAATCTGTCGGCACACGTATACCTATAGTCAGGATAAAGATGCAATTCATGATAAAAATTTCATGACTTTAAAAAGTTCTGGTCTACTTTAAAACCAATTATTTTACCACTTGATAGCACTGACATCGATGCGGTTGAACCACTACCAAATAGCTATAATAATATACCATTTTTATAGAATATTTTTCTATCAAGATAAATATTTTGTACTTGAACCCGAGTGTCTTTTGCATAAAACACGGTTTTACTAAAGAGTAATTTTATTACACTCTCCCTACCCACTTTTTACCTGCCAAATACACACCTTTCCTAAATCTTTTGAAAAGTTGAACTTCGTGCTGGAGAAATGCAATCATCGATGTAGAGTTGAGTAAGTATATACGATAATTTCTAAATAACACGTTGAGACATACCGAAAAATAGTAGAAGTTACACACATTTTAACATACATACCTAATATAAATTTACTAATTTGGCATTTTAAAGACTGGAATCGACAAAATCACAAAGTAACATTCATAAAATATTTGCTCAAAAAAGTAGAGAGTATATGCGGACGAACATGTAGCCTGATTTCTGTATACGATAACTAGCAAAATGCTGAAATCTGATAAAAAGTAAATGTACGCTTCGTGAATGCATATTTAGAAAATGAAAAAAAAAACGAACTGAAAATTGGAAATGTCGAAGTGAGGAAGAGAATGTAAAACTAAATTAGCAAATAAAATAAGTACAACAACAACAAAGAATTTGTGAATTAAATGACTATCTTTTTAAAAAATATTTTTTACGATGATGATTTGAGTTCATCTCTACCTACCCACCAATGCCATCAGACGAATTACAATTACAGCACAACAGCCAGAAGATGTAAATTAACACGTGTGTGTGCATTTTTGGTATTGTTCACATATTCTCAGGAACAGCGTCACGTAACCGTATTTTTTGGCTTATCATGCATAAAACGTGATTCTCACAGCTATTTTATATAATAATATATAACGAAACTAGACTTTACCTGCTCTCTTAATTACCCTTTAACGCACTTAACTGATAAAATTATTGTATGATTTAATTATATGTCAGCATCAATAATACATACCCTTCTTAATGACTAATTAATGGTACACGCGCAATTTTTAACATAGTATCCGAGTCTTATGACCTATTTGAAAACATTTATATTATAGTCTTATTGTTAGTTAATCAGTCCCTCAAAAATGACTCATCAACAGCGATATTTCTTTTGTAAAGGTTTTGCCATTATATTCATTGATAACGACAAGTATATCTGAATATCTTGTTTTGTTGATGATGAATGAAATGAAAGTTTCATTAGGTATTTCAAGTGGCTTCATTGTCAGAGCATCAATACAATAAACTTTGCATAAAAATTTGATCTCGTTTATTTGGGTACTCAACAAAGGTGTTATGCTGAGCCTGAGTTAATTTTTCAATTGAGACCACCAATTTGATGCTTTAAAGTTTTCATTAATATTCAGCTGAGTTTCAAATCAACTCTGCTGCATTTTGTTGGAGGGCATTTGCCAACAGATTGATTTTCTTTATAATTTCAAGATGATGTGATGGAACTTTGGAAAGCTCATTTTATCATTTTGGAGATTAAACATCCGATTTTAAAAATGTAACGCGTAAAAGAAACACCTGGCTGACTTGGTATGGTCGCGTGGAGGACAGATCAACCAAATAATCTTTTTTAATCTTTTACGAATATAAATCCATTCAAGGCATATTATTCTCTGACTTAGATTCCTAACCTGACGACATTCCAACATCTTTGTTCTTTTTCTAATAACTTGAAGCATTTGATAGGAATATGACATCCCTTACTTCAATGATGGAAAACTATAACATAACAAAACTATCTACCAATATATACCATTTTCACACATTCTGTCACAAAGTTTATATTGTAAATGCCTCTCTTCTGATTTGCTTAGTATGCGTGATAACCGGTGTAATCAAGTATATCAACCATTACAAAGTCCCATCAAAGATATTTCATATACAAGAATATACGCGTACAATACTGTATACCGGGACCATTTTTATCGATTATATTCTCAATTAGAGTTTTATGGTATGCATTTTTAGTATCCATTATTATAACATTGTCCACATCAAAAGGCTCTGTGTATTAACTTCGCATTGAAGTTATTTGACTTGCCTTCACCCTTTTTTTTACTATCCTTCGACCTGCAATGTCGCAGTTTCAAGTTTACTTTGGAGTAAAGCAAATCGATACATTAATGATCTGTACTATTTCGTTATAAACAATTATTAAACTATATTGGATGAATATTATTGTTTTTACCTAATGCATGCTTCAATCTTCCTAACATCTACATACTTTTTTAATGATTACACATTGGTGTGCTGATAATATCACTGGAGAATTGCTCACAATGTTTCCCTTGTTATTATTATTAACTGAGGGTACGCGATACTCTATATATCCTTAGCCTTAATTATTGATTATCTATTATATCTACATACATGTGACATATGAGGTTGTAGTAAATATTATATGAATAAAATATTTTAGGAATATAATAGTAGTTCTTACACTCGATCCTAAATAATGATCCTGTCTGTAAGCAGAGATAGTAGTAGTACTTCAATAAATATGCGAAATATAGTATGCACATATTTATTTGTTTGTATGTCATACTGTTGGCAACATTTTTTGTCGTAACATATAACTTATATATAGAATACCTATAGATTAAGGATAATATATAATTAATGATTCCTTATTCAAATATCGACTATACATGCTTCATACGAGTACTTAATATTATGATGATTTGCAAAATTTGCATGAAATGCTTATTTACAGGTAGCTTCTTTTCCTTTGTAGCGAACTTTGAAAGTTCTTTACGGACTATTTTCAGTTTTTTGTAGTTTGTATATCATTTTCATGATGAATTCAGAAAATTTGATGATCATGCCTGTAACATTATCATATAGACTTCGATTAACACAGACTTCATGATTTATTGTAATAATAGTCATCAGAGAGGTTCGTATGTTTTCCCATTATTTTTAGTTCCTGGACTTTTGACGGCGTTGTGGAAAACATTATTTTGCATTTAATGTGTGCAATTCATATGCAACACAAATTCTGAGTCGAGCGTGTATATAGCTTCTTTTATTTTCACTTTGGGCATTTTGAATCTTTGGGTGACACGAGTACAGCATTGAGTCTTTTAGTTTGTTATGCAAAGTGACCTCATGCTCGTGCCTTATTCCCAATCTACATAACTTTGCGGTTTTCACAAAGAAATCCTTTGGCGCGATTTACACATGATAAGACATGTTTCATGATGATGCACCCTTTCTTTCCTTTTTTGTGTGTGTCTTCAAATCTGTATTTTTTTCGTTTAGTACCACAGTATGGTAATATGTTTGAATAACATGATTTACATGTCTTCTAATTAAATTGTAATCAGCTAAAAAGTACAGTCAAAAATCTACTACTTTGTCTAGGTTAATTTGCACCTTGTTACTAGCAAAGATGGTTTAATGGAAATCAGTCAATGCACGTAGTTTTCATACCTGCCTATGCGATGCATACACATTAAGTAATATATTATGGCAGTACTTAAGGACGTTGGTAGTAGTGTATACGAGATGATAGTTAAAACTAGCAAGCATACAATACAAACAAATTGTTGATGTGCGGCACAATTATATATAGACAGTCAATTTGTCTGCATGCATGATCATTGCGGTTTTTGTTTAGTAATCTGCGATCTTTATAAAAGATGGAAAACCATTCCCTTCTCCTAAAATATCCTCACACAATTTTAATGCAATCAGTCTTAGCTGGCCTAGATCAATTCTTTCAGCACTGCACCTCGTAAAGTAAATAATCATCCTATGCTGTATGATCCTATAAACTATGATAACATAAAGATAACTCTATTTTAAAACATAAGAGATAACTGATAACTAGAGATGCTAGATGATATAACAATTAATTATTATAATTAGTGTTTGAGGAATAATACAAATGAGATCAAAATAATATAATATTTATTCTTTATGTATATGAATGGGTGTTCACGATGATACTGTGGAGCATTATTGTAATTTTTTATTCGTTTTTTTGGAGGATCAATATGAAGATAAAACACGTTAATAGTAGATGCATGCACCAGAGATGTCAGTATTTGTTTTTTTTTGTTTGGATGACGAAGAGAACAAAGTACGCACATGATATGTGATATCCTGATCCTGTTATAATCAATTCGTACGGGAGAAACTCAATATATAACTGCCCAGCTATGAACTATATGGAAAACATTTGAAATTATAAAATCCAATTTTATCAAAATATATAATATGTCTAATTTCCTCCTTGCTGAATTGTAAATAGAAATGAGTGTGGGGGATGAATAGCATATTTATAGTACCTTGAATTTTCACGTAAAAATATGTTCCGAAGAAAGTATTGCGACGAATGAATAGTATTTTTCTCAGACATTTTATGTAAAATAACATTTGCACAGAAGGAAGAGGTACTTGAAAAAATTGCATGCAGCTGGCAGCCTTTTCCTTTGATTTCCTGATAATGACAGTACTAGTAACACAAATAGTTTTTTAAAAATCAGATCATATATGGGTGTGTGTGTACTTTAATGGTGTGTCTGATAGCTGCAAGTTCGTAATCAGTCTACCAAATAATATATTTATATTGGGAAAAAGGAATTGATTGTGTATCATAATAATAATATTGAATATGTGTGTATTTATATATTATTAAAATGCATATGTGGTGAACCTGGATTCGTAAATCTTGTTAATATTATTGAAATACCATAAATATTTAAGCTACCTGAAATGGCAGCGGTGAAAAATGAGAATGATAATTTGAACTTTTGAACTAGCGACGAAAAAATGTTAAGTGACAATGTGAATAAGGTAACTGGAACTGATGCATTTAGATTCATGAAATGACTGATGCGATTGGCACAAAATACCTCTATGCCTGTTTCCATTAAACGGGACAAGTAATACAGCGTATTATATAAAGGCAATTAATAATACTACTATGTTCATAGCCAATTTCAACACAGCACCTCTACATTAAAACGCAGTCATAGCTATACTCCTAGCTGTTTAGTTATGAAAAGGGCGGATATAATAAAGCTTTAGACAGCTCGTAGGAGAAAGTAACTCATTTTAAAAGGAAGCCTATTGTAATTGCAGCTTGTAATTTGTTAAAATGTTCGCTGGAACTAAAGTAAAAGTAGTACTATTTCATATAAAGTAAATTATTATTATCATTATTATTGAGAGGATCATTGCATCGGTACCCCATATAGCACAGCACAATTTAACAGTCTACAAACTTCAAAAAGAAGGATAATAATACGTCCGTGTATATGTGTGTTATAGTATATGTGAATCTATATACTTAAATAAATTAAGATGAAAGCAGAGTAGTGTATGTGTAAATTAAAACTATTATACTTACTTTAGTAAGACATCATCAGCATCATGAAATATTCACCTTTTTACAGTTAATATTTTGTTTTTATAACTAAAATATAGTCATATCTGAATAATAATAAAATCATATTTACCATTATTATTATTTCTCTAATATTGGTACGGACCAGTCAAAATCAAATGCTTCGGTATGTAGAAATAATTAATATATCTCATTGATCACCATTATTTTTTGAATAGTTCCATCATCATGATAGGATGAATTATTATATATTCCATTTAAAAGCATTGTATACAGTAATCGCTTTTTTTCGTGCCATTTAAGTGTAAGGAATTCTTTTTTGATTACTGTGTCGTAATGAGAGACTTGTTATTATTGTATAATATATCACTCAACGTAAGAGCTTCATGTAGATCAATTTAAAATGAAGATGTTTCTTCAAAACCTGTTTCTTTGAAGTCAGTTAAAATTCAAGACCCCTCCATTAAACCGGGAAGGGGTCGTCCGAATAAAGTGAAGTTAAGTCTTATTTTTTTTTGTTTGTTTTGAGTTTAAGCAGACTCTCCTCCGAGAAGATCACCAGGCAAGAGAGAATTGAGAGATGATGGGGTAGCTCGGTCAGGAGCATCAAGACCAGAAGAACCCCATGGATTGCTAGACCAAAGTGGACTACTATCACGCATGACACCCCATGGGTTATCATTGCTGTTGTTCCCCGAAGAAAATCCTGTGAAGGATAACAAGTTGGTTTTAAAGACATGCCAAGTTACTACCACAATTGGCATTAATCACCAAACCTCGGAGAAATAACTTACCCGAGTTTGAAGGATTTGAGGTAGGATTGTTTGCAGAATTCAAACCTTGAATAATATTGTGAACATCATCACCGGCAGTTTCAGCTAAAATAGTTGTGTTACCCAGCAGGCAATGATTCAAAGCACGTTGAGCCTAAAAGATGAGCAACAGTTAATAATTAGCCCCACATGACTATTATTTCAAATACAGCTGCATTTGAAATGAAGTCTGATTGCAAGCATACCTTTGCTGCTTCCTCGCTGGTAGAATATCTGACCAGAGCCACGCCATGACTTGCATATAAATGGAACTTTTGTAGCGGTCCATGCTGACAGCACAAGGTTTTCAACGTTGACCCATCAATCTGGGGCGTGAGATTTCTTAAAAGCAGCCAGGAGTGTGCATTCCCTAAGCCACCAGCACCTCCAGGGTTAGGTCCACCCCATGAGTTTGAGGAATTATTTCTGAACGAGTTAAATGTACTTGAGTTAGTTCCAGAAGTAACATTACCACTTGCAGCTGGAACCGAAGTGTTTGGCCCAGGTGCCTTCTTTGGCAAACCGGGTGGTGGACGAGAACCAGGAGCTCCTCCAGCAGGATTATTGTAATCCCATAAATCCCGTCGTCCCATATCGTCCCATTTATTATTCAATTTTGCTGACGAGCTAAAATTAAAAGGCACAATATGTTCGTTTGATTTTTGCTTTGAAACGAATGCTTTATATATCTCAATATAAGCTTTAACTTACGTAGCAATGCTGGTTGATCCCGATGATGTTGGAGTGAAGCTCCATGGATTAGAAGAAGACTGCAGATTCATAAGTGGTGAGACCAAAGAGTCAGATGGCATGGAGGATATGGTCGAAGTAGAACTTTTGGAAAGAAAATCGTCCTTAATAGCTGCCAAGCTTAATGGAGATCTTACAACCTACACACAATAATTACATTATCGTACTTATAGTATTATACATTTTCAAACTAGCTTGACTTTCATCCAGGTAGATCTTGTAACTTACCGAGCCTGGGGTAAGAGTTGGATCGTCATCCACAGACTTGATCATCTGAGTACCTTTCCATGGCTTTCCAGGTTCAAACTCTGGAACCAAATCTGCTGGCCATGATTCTGCATTCATATTCACGTTTGAACTAGATTTGTTTGAGTCGTCACTTTGGTTCAGAGTTGAATTATTGACATTTTGAGATGAAGATGAGTGATCAGTGGGCCAACCATCACCTCCAGATCGTGGTGCAACTGATGACCATGTACTACTACATAAAGTTAAACTCAAGTTCAGTATTGAGCAAATATATCAGAGTCTCTATGATTTTGTTTTCTTAAGAAACTTACTTATCGGCAGGTCCCAAAATCAAACTGGAGTTGTTCTTCAATATATTAGATGCTGACGCATTGGACTGCTGTCCAGGTGCACGACTAAAGGGCTCTGACACTGAGTTACCATCTTCTTTCTCAAGAGAGGGAAGCTTCGTCCATTGACCAAGTTTAGACGTTTGGTGCTGTCCTCCTTCTTTCAAGCCGACATCAGAACCAAAGTTGTTGGGAAGCGCCAAGAACGGATCCATCATGGAAGACCCCGAGCTGCTAACTCCACGATTATCTCCCAATACTGGAGGTGGCTTGAAGAAATCATTGTTTGGTGGATTTCCTGGACCACCGCCTCCGCCAGGTAGTGGATGATGTGGTTGTTGCTGCTGTTGTTGTTTGGCATGAAGGGCCTGCTGAGCCGCAATTTGATTCTATTCCCAAGAGACACAGCAGCATTATAACTTATGATATTGATGGCATAAATTTATACTTTTACATTGAAAATTTCAAAGGACACGTACATGTAAATTGGCTATCGCCTGCTTCGTTTTTGTAATCTGCACAGAGAGCTGAAGTGCCGCGCTCGAGTTATTTTTGCCAATTTGTCGTTGTGTCTCAGTAAGTTGGTGGAAGACCTTAATCTGTTGGAGTAGCTGGTTAAGCAGGTACAAACTCTGTTGTGGTAAGGGATGACTTAGGATTTGTGAGCTTAGATAGCCTGCTTGTACTGCCATTCGGATTTGTTGCACGAGTAACTGTAACTGCGCTGGTGATATGGCATTATTAGCCTGTACCCGACCCTGATAACGCATTTGGGAAAAATAATAATAAGTCAACATTCAATCACCATCATGAAAATATCTATATTGTGGTTACGAAACGTACAGGGTTGAATTGTTGCTGATTATTTGGCTGATGCTGTGTATTGAGGAGTCTTGCTAATAGTCCTTGGTTGAGAGTTGCACCTGCATTACCCACATTGTTCATAATATTGTTAGCACCGGAAAATCCACTCGGGTTTGGAGGAAAACCTCCCCTGGGTTGAGGTGGAGGTGGCATTCCCATCGGTCCGCCAGGACCTACACCAAGACCCAACTCAAAATGATCATCAACCGGACCAGGAGGTGGACCCCTTCGTTGTGGAGCCAGTGGTCCGCTACCACCACCACCACCCCATGGTCCATCCATTGGCCCTCTGCCACCACCAACTCCAACGCCTCCAGGAGCTAGTGGATCTAAGTGGTCCATCGCATCGTTGAGATTAATGTTACTGGATCGGAAATTTAACTGCTCCAAATCTTCTTTCTGTTTTCATTAAAACAAAACAAAAAACACCACATTGATTTAAAATATTTTCCCACACTCGCATTCAATACCCTGGCCTTCCCACAAAGCCATTTAAAACTGCACAATATGTCCAACAATGCAGGACCATAAACACAATGATATATGGTAAAAACACACAAAATAGAACGAAAAACAGCACACAGCAAACATTTCTAAAAATAGAATATTAGTAGTCATAAAATCAGTGCAAAAATGACAAGGGTTAGGGTATATATATAGTCTACCATTTCTATGTGCACACACTATTATAATAAAAGCAACTTTTACATAAACGGTAAGTATTATATAATATATATTAGTATCACACAAGTTACTGAATGAATAGTCGTTTCTGGATGTTTCATCCAAACTGCATTACAAAAAGTTGAAAAAATTCAATCACATCATTATCATTGCCATCATCAGATCAATGCAAATAACAGGAGAAAAGTAAGGATGAACGAAAGGAGGACATGTTCCAATTTTTAAGAAGAAGAAAAGAAAAGTGATCTAACAAACAAGTAATTTTATGATCGAAGGAAGTAAACGAACATTGAAACTATTGAGAGCATTTTAGTACACATAAAATTATTAACTTTAGCAAAATATAGGCAAGATATATTGCAACAAAAAATGAAAGCAAACACGCAGTAGTAATCATTTTATTTTTCATTAAACACACAGAAAAAATCTTAGTTCGAAGTTTCTGTTGCTTTTTAATCGTGATTTTTACGTTTCTGCTGACCTTGTATCCTTGTAAGTTCAACTCGGCTAACAGTTTTAACGGCTTATTTGACCACAAGAGATCCTTATTAGCCGTGTTACTACCACTAGCGTTACCATTAACGTATCTAGATCCCTGTAAATGCGAACAAAATGAGAAAACAGTTCCCATAAAGGGAAAATCAAAATGAACTAAAATAAAATCTTGGGTGCATACAAATAAAAATTCTTTAAAAATAATGCCGCTTCTTATAAATAGCTAATAATGTAAAGAAAGTAGGACTGATATGATAATAATAACTTTATAACTTAATAATAAATATTTTTGTTTGCGTGTGTCTTTCTTGTAATTGGTAAAAGCTCAAATTTGCAAAAAGGAAAATCAAAAGGAAGTATTACCAAACAATTAATAAGTTAATTCACGTGGTACTAACAACTCTGTGTCATATGTAAAATTTTCAATATTGTCAAAGTAAGCAGACGAGGTGTTTCAAGTGAAAATTTTAAAATATGACCTCGATGTGATTGAGTCATTGCTTTTTATTGTTGGCCATCACCACAAGAAGAGCCAAACTGAACAGCAACGTATAAGCGCAGACTTAATTTTTAAAACATAGTTAGGTTGTAATGTATTTGATGAATGTACTCATTAAATTTAAACGATTAAATTATTTGAAAAATATGGCTTGATTTTTCATACCGTTGGCTTATTTGGTGGTACTCCCCAGTTGGAAACATCCACAAGACCGTCATCTCCCCACCCTGAGTTGGGATTGGTAGGAGTTTTTGGTTTGTTCCATGAATTATTTTGGGACAGTTGAGGCTCGCCCCATGAACCAATAGACTTATTGTTGTCTTCGTTCCAGCCGCCACCACCGCCACCACCACCGGCTGAGTTAAAACCACCATCTTGTGGTCCATCTGGACCTTGCCATCCTCCATTTCTAAAATCAGGAAATGGATATTTAATATTTGATGTGTATTGATGAGCCTACTAAAAGTTATCCTGAACCTATCTTCACCTTGTTTGGCCATGACCTCCCCATCCCATTGGATTATCCATTTTATTCGGCATTCCCCTATTGGGTGGCATTCCTCTAGGCTGTGGGGCTTGTTGTGGTTGTTGTTGGGAGGTGATGGGGCTCCCCCAAAGAGAAGTACCATCGTCATAATTTGGAATGTTTGGTACTGGTCTTCTTTGGGTTGGTGGAGACACATCGTCCCAACCACTTCCACCTTGCTTGTTGCTGCCAATACTGTCTTTCATACCTCCATGAGAGCCATGTCCTCCGCCACCAATACCCATGCCCATATTTCCATGTCCTTGTTAGAATCAAC
>JAQIXX010005212.1:0-14430 GCA_034700605.1 Willowsia nigromaculata | reverse complement strand
TAAAGCTGGCTTATCGTCCTGAAATGAGCGCCAAATCAGGTCATTTCTCTCTTTGAATTTCTGATAAAATTTGGTCATGCGAGCCTTGATTTCATGAATTTGATCCTGGGAAAGTGATTCCTTATCCAATTGTTCCATTGCCAAGGTTTCAGCAGTTTCGTGTATTTTTAAAAGTTCTTCCTCACTAAAGTACATACTTCTATTGGTAAAATGTCCCTCCATCGTATTAAAGTAGAACTGCTTTACGTCCAATAACGCTGATAGCATTCCAGCATTTTCCGCTGTTTTCCTTAACTTAAAAAAATCCTCGACATCTGAGAATATTTTATCTGCATTTTTCTTTATCTGATCCAAAGATCTTTCTTTCAAAATCCGATTTTTTGTCAAGCAGCCAGCCTCAAAATCCTCGAGCATTTTCTTTTGTAGATCTTCATTAAGCTGAATCAATGAGCCAGTTGTTTTTAGTGTTATAACTCGACTGCCCAATTCGGTTTCGAATGTCTCGTTGCATTTGGATATCAACGATGAAACTTGACTCTCAGCAAGTGCCCGATTTTTCTTGTTCTCTTGGGACATACATTCCAAAGCTGTGTCAATATCTTTCTCAATTTTCTTCATCTCCTCCTCAAAGACATTTGTGGGGGCAGCCCCCAAGTTTTTGCGAAGTATTTTTTCAAATTGATCTAACGCCTCCTCTTCCATTTGCGAGGTAATCTCTTGCCATGCTTGATCATCCATAATAAAGTCGCCCTCCAAGTCAATTCTTTTCTGGACTTCCTCCCTAGAAAAGTTTACCGATTTCTCCCTTGCTTGTCTCAATGCCTCCTCCAGGTCACGCTTTGCAAGAACTCCCTTCACGATAACCTCCGTGTATACTTGCTCCAAACATCCCTCCAATTTTTCCAGGATTTCCTTCACTCCAGTTTCAGATTTTCGTAGGGGATTCCCAAGAGCAAATTTTCCCAAAATTGCGGCTTTGGAATTTTCATGGTATTCTGAAATATATTTTTTGGACTCATTTCCATTGGCAATTTCTGTCAATTCGTTTTTGTACTTCAATTTCTCCGCCTCAACCATTCTCGCTGCTTCATTTTGGGTCCATTTCAAATTGGCTTCTATTGTTTCATGCTTTTCCTCAATTTCCTCCAACACCTTGTTCCACCATTCCTCCTTAAAACTTCCTTTGCCGACTTTCAAAGCAAAGAACTTCTCAGCAAGAATTTTGATTTGCTGTTTGTGAAAGAACCGTAACGTTTCCGCATCCGTTGCTGGTAGATTGTCCAGCATTTCCAGAATGGCAGCCATGTACTCCTCTTTCAGTTCATCTGTTGCTTCTTTGGCTCTCATTATTGCTCGGTTTCTATTTTCTGTGTTCCGGTTTATGTACTGATCATCCACTATGGGCTCAACAGCAGTGCGGAGCAGAGTCATTAATTTCAAAATCTCCTCTTCAGATTCGTCCTGGAAAGCTTCCAAGAACTGGTCCTCCACAAGTTTTAAAATTCTCTGGATTTCCGGATAAAATTCCTGATCTTCGTAAAACATGAGTTCTGGAGGAAAACTGGTTTTCTCTGGGGTCGGCTCGAATGAAAACTTCATATTCAACTGAATTCTCAGCTTGTCCATAGCTTTGCTGATACTGTCAGTAGTAAACGTTTTCCGTTTGTCCTCATTATCAGTCTTCATTTTTTCTTTCTCATCTTCTAGAAGTTTAAGCAGTTTGTTCTCAAAGTTTGTTCCCTCTTTGGCAATTGTGATTTCAGCGAATGCCTGTAATGCCTTCCTCTTCCCATGGGGATGGAGACCTTCAATAGTTGTTTCTCGGATGTAGCCGCCATTAGTGTTTGCGACTCGTTGTCGAAATACCTCCCTGTATGCTGCCAGGCCTCGGTCAATTTTGAGTTTTCCTGTGGTTTCCATGGTAACCCTCCAAATCGACTCTGGGGGCGGTCCCCACTCCATCTCGGTTCTATCATTGAATAGATCTACATATCCAATAAGAAATTGTTTCCAATCTTGTGGAGTAAGATCGTTACCCAGGATTCTCTTCACTGGTAAACTCTCAGGTTTTGTAAGATGTTTAAGGAATGTACCGAGTCTCCTTGAAAACTCTTGATTTGTTTGAACCCCTCTTTCTCCAGATGTTTGGAGCAAAGCTTGTCCTCCAATGTGTGGCAGCAAGAAGCAATCAATTTCTTCGAAAATTTCCTCCAAAATTTTCCCTACTTGTTTGCTACTCCTCATCAGCTTTGACAGCATTTTCTTTCCTGTAGCTCCACCATAATTGTATTCGGAGCGATGAGTCCAGTCGCGCACAAGAAATGACAATTTTTGGAGTGGCTTCTGGGCCCCTTTTTTAGCGAAGAAAGCTCCCCAGTCGGATGTTTTATCCAGGCATTCCAACATGTCCTGTGAAGATGCGCCCATAAAATTCATCACGACAACAGAGGAGGTTAACATGCCCAGTCCAAGTATAGCCGAAATTTCATCCTCTTTGGTAACTCCGTCTTGGAAACCTTGCGTTTCCAAGAGTAACACAGCAATCTCTTCCTCATCATCATCCTCTGATCCTATCAAAATTGCGTTGCTCCATATCCAAATTCCTTTAGTATCCTGCTTGTATCCAGGGGTGCAAGAAAAACCTGAAGTAGATTTTTGCGGGGACGTTTGCTGCATGTTATTTTCTTTATTCCCCATTGGTCCTGCTTTAAGAAGATGATCCTTAATGCGATTAAGAAGAAAGCCTTTTCCACTTCTGCTCTCCCCCGTTACACAGATCACGCATAGCTTCCGGCCTTTGCAGGTTCCAAGAACGGAGTCCAACACAGCATGGTCCAGTATAACTTCCAAGCTCTCGTCGTAATCATTACGCCTCTCGAATCGAACCAATTGATGAGCAATCCCCTCCGACACGAGATTTTGACGATCGCTCATTTTAAGGCTCGCTTTCAACTGTAAAAAGTATGTGTTCCTTTTTTCATGTATGCCCTTACATTTCGCAGATTATTATTCGCAGCAATTTTTATGATAATGCAAAGCAGGGATTTTTATCTATAAGCTCACAACTACTCAATAAAAATACGTTAAAATCAGTATTCAATGGCTTACCGCACTCAACTAGCCCTCCTAAAATGTAGGGTTTGATGTTTGGTCTTTGGATTTGGATGTTGGGGGATGTCAAAATGTCCTTCAGACTCCAATCGAAAAAATCTTCGTCAGTACTAAATACAAATATTTGCAGAAAATTAAATTATTTAATGCCGATTATGTATAGTCCCCAGACAAAAATGAATAAAAATAAAATTTTGAAAATTTACCGTTATTGCTATTTGATCGTTTGAAACTAGAGTATAAGAATATGACGCACAGGATTAATCACAAAAACTTTGCTTGCTAAAAAACTAGCTCCACGTATCAAAGGATGCTTGATACAATAGAATAAATCAGTAAAAGACTTTATAGTGCAAAGACCAACATGATTTGGCAAAAAAGCATGCAACTAAAAACGTTTTGAGAAAACTCCTTTCGTAGTTTTAGTTCATGAATTATGATCCATTTTCATTCTTTCTGCATTTGATAATGGAATGCTTATTATGCTATGTTAAGTTATAAATGCCTTGTGATATGATGTTAACGAATAAGGAATTTGCTGTCGTTGCTTCTTTTCCATTTTGTGGAGTTACATACATATAACGCATATCTATGACTCATTCAGTCAGTGAATGACAAACTGTATGGGAACAAAAGTCGGTCGGTAATATCTATACTTGCAGATAATAAGTTATCTGAGCATTGAAGCTTTGAGCAAATCATATTTTTGGAATGCATGCTTCAGCAATGCTGATGTTAAGACAAGTAAAACTTTGAATGGTTGGAGTTGTAATGAATCTGTACTATGTATGTAACAAGTTTACTGAAGGGTTTTGTAACTTTGTAACTCTGAATTGCTAGAAGCGTGCAAACCCTGAAATGCAACTACCGAGTTAATAATTTTAATTTTTTCGTAAATTTAGATTAACCATTGATCAGAAAATAAAAATTAGTAAGTTACGCCACGTCATGCAATCTCAAAACGGCTGAAGATTTGGAAAAATTACGGTGTGGCAAGTGCTTTCGAATTAGTACTAACATGCCCTATGTTGATTGGCAAACAATTTACTTTACAATGCTCTCTAAAGTGGACCGTTGCATTTGAAAATTCCATCAGTTAATTTGGAACACAAGTACTGTGCTAAATTTGGTGTCATGTGAATTCATAGAATAAATTTGGACTGTCACTGTGACTGACATGATACCCCAAAAAACAAGTATTTTAAAGCACTATTCGGTAGTTAATGGTACAGCCTTGTAAAATAAAACTACTGAATGTCGTGACTATGGGTAACATGTAGACAGAAAATTAAAAAGTGTGTAATTCATGTAATCTTATGACTTCCAACATCTTTTAGTAGACATACGGTCTGAAAATATGATAAAGATATTGTATTGGCCGAAGATGCCTGCGTACCAAATTCAGTACTAATCTTTCAAAGTAATTTGTGAGAAATCATCGCAGACAGACATCAAGAACGATGCATTAACTACATTTGAATAAGAATGCATTCTGTAGTTAGTAATACGTACAAATGAAGCATATCAAGCAAAAAAGCGATGTTGGATGGAAAGTCTTTTCTTTGAACATAACGTTTTAACATTAAGCTGATACAGTTGTAAAATGATATTTTTAACATACGTGGGTTACGCAAGTTTATCCGTCCAATCAAATTGCATGTGCAAAATAACACTCTAAATATGGAAAAACGACATCGCTGGATACAACAATTTAATTTCTAAAAAATTATACACCAATGTGACAAAAAGTACGTTTGCCCTAATACACATACGTTGCAAATATCATTTCTCACGAACGATTCTTACACTGAATCTAAGGTTGCAATAATGATGATATTGTAATTACTGTAATTGTTCACAAGATTTGTTGAATTTTAGTTTCCAATTGCAAATTCTGTTTCTCTAGACATTATAATAACGGTCGTTTTTGTGTAAAGCAGACGTAAATTTAAAAGTGTTGTATGGAAAAGGAAAAGATTCATTAAATTGATCTTCATTATGGCATCAAGTACGCCTAATTTCTTGCCTTTAAGTTCATGCAAGTTAGTGGACGCTGGAGAAGATGGAGAGCTTTGTCTAGTGAGAGATAATGTGGACCAAGTTTTAAATCATTTGAAAGAAAGCCTTTCTCTCAAGGAAAAAGAAACTCCAATAGCACTTCTATCAGTTTTGGGACCACCACAGAGTGGAAAGTCCTTCTTTACCAATTTGGTGACTGAGTATTTAAAATGCAACGACAAAGCATGGATAAAGAATTTAGGAACTACAGGTCTTAGAGGGTTTCCATACGGTCCCTCTGACAACCATGTGGCAGCTTCTTCGACCACTACCATAGATAACGAGCAACTTACAAGTGGTGTGTATTTTTGGCCACAAATGTTTCCTCTAAATCACCAAAGTCGCAGCGGACCAAAGTTGGTGTGGATAATGCATGTGGTTCATTCAACCAAACCGGAAATGGATGCCGTCAACCCAAACCATGCACAAGATCCGTTAGATCTCTTTCTCATGGTTGCCAGTTCCAGGATACTTAATATAATTTTGAATGAGAAGGTAAGTTTGGAAATGAAAAGATTGATTCATGAACTTATGAAGTATTCTCTACAAGTTGTAATAATTTTACTTTCGCCTATTTTTTGTAGTCCATTATGGATACACTGGAAAACGAGCCCAGTGAAACACAGCCTTTGGCTCCTCATTTTTGTGACAGCATTCTCCATCTTCAAAGACCAAATGCAAGCGCCCCAGAACTCAGGGAAATTGTTTGCATGCAAAATTTATCAACATCTTTACATGACCAGGAAGGCAAAATGAAGTTATCAATGTCCATTACAACAGCAATAAAAAAGATTATGAGACAACTTACAGATGAAATGAGACTCTACTCTAAGAAGTTTGGGGACAATGGGGAAGTACTAAGGATTGACTTGATCGACAAGTTCCTGTATCATTGCGTAAATCTCGTGAATATCAGCAGAGGTTTCACAAATCAGGAGAAAGTGCTACCTACTACACTGGATTTTGAAAAGAATTGTGAAGATACTTCTAATGCTTCTGAAATTATTTGTCAGAAAACCACCTCAGAAAAAAAAATGCGTCACAGTAGTGATGGATGTGAGGACGATAACGAGAACACAGAAGAAAATATTGTGAATGAAAGTAACCCTTCTATCCACATCACGCAGACAAATGGAGAGAGTATTCCCAAGCCTGAAGGGGAAAATGAGAAATGTCCCATTCCAAACAAAGACACTGAACTCGAAGAGCTTAGGAATCAATTTCTAGCTCTTAGTGTTCAACCAATCTTGCCAACCTCATTTGACCAGTGGATTAATCACAGCTTGTCCAGAAACAATATCGGGCAAATACAGAAAACCATAAATCAAGTCATTTCAGACTCATTAGAAGTCTTAAATCAAAAAGAGATGGTGGATTTGAGAAGGAAGGGGCTGTCAGAAGATGATGCCAAAGAGGTAGTTCAAGCTGTAAATAAAACCAGGGAAACGGTAATCGCCAAGACAAAAATGACTTTATTATCAGCAGTAGCAGGAATAGAGTCATTTTGCACAGAAATTGAAACCCAATTGCAAAACGTTCCACAATTTACCCAAAAAGATTTCAAACAGATTCATAAGGCTGCCATAGAAAAGGTGGCGAGTGCTATAGATGACAAAGAATGTGCTGAACTGGTCGAGCTTTCGGCAATTAAATTACATCCAGAATTTGAGGAAATATATCAGCAAAGATGCCAAGAGGAGGAAAGTCTTGTGCTAAATTGCATACAGACTATACGAACATTTCATGAGTGCGAAATGACACGAACATTCCCACCTAACAAGTGCACTAGTCTTTCGAGATTAGTAAGGGCACATCAATGTCTTGTGGATAAACTTACGAGGATATTTAAGGAAGCTCTGGATTATCATCAGTGGGGTTTTCAAGCTGTAGAAAAGCTTAGAGAACTTTTGCATGATGATTTCTATAATCTTCACTTCGAAAATATTATGACTTCGATGGAAATAAAGCACAAATCCATAAAAAGCTTGATCTTGAATTGGAAAAGTAGGTATGAAGAGCAAATGAACACGTTGCTAGAAACTAGCTCTGATGGAATTGAGTTCACAAAGTTTGATGCAGATGAGAGAAAAATTCAAGATGCAGCTATAGAGGGATTTCAATTGGCTCTGAAGACTGATTTTCAAAGCGAAGTATTTATAGAAAATTACCTGAAAACATTGAGGAAACACGTTGAAAATTCATCCCGACTATACCGGAAGGAAAACGAAGATAACATTAAAAACAATGAAAAGAAACCGGATGAAAGCCGAGTGGGTACGCTTAAAACTTTCATTCTCTATGTATTTTTAACGTTTTAAGGATTACTGAAAATTATCGAAGATGTTGTCATTTAAAAATTTGAAATAATTGATTATGTATGTTTTATTGTGAAGCTCATAATTTCACTTGTAATAAAATAAAGGTGTTTTTTATTACCAGACTCCGATAACCCTTGTGAAGACAGCCAAAAGCAGTCGACATGTGAGAAGGCCATTAAAACTAGCCACCAGAAATCAGAAAAGACTAAGTCAGCACTTTTTGTTCAACTGGCCCGTGATAAAATTAGAATAGCACGTTCAAATGGATGTACAATTACAAATGAGTTTGATGATTCCCCGCAAGTCGGAATTACATATGATAATGAATGGGTGTGTGGAAATGATGTTGGAAAGCTAAGAGAAGAGAGTTCTCTGAGAGATTCATGGGATATATTAGAAATACTTGACAAAGAAGGAAGTAGAACGATAGGGGAAGGAATTGTCGGCGATGCTAGGCTCAAAATCACTGCAGACTTACTTCTCGCCCTATATTTTAGAAATGTAAAACAAAAAATGAATGATAAGCAAAGAGAAAATATATCCGCCATCTTCATCGCATTGCCATTTTGGTGGTCTAGCAACAAGCGACAACAAGTTCATGATGCCGCACAAATAGCTGGTTTTGAAATCATTACGATTCTGAATGAAAATTCATGTGCTGCTCATTACATGTATGAAAGTGGCAAACATAAAACTCATAATGGCACCATGGTTTTGTCTGAGAATTCAGATGTGGTAGATATTACTATGTACTCATATGAATTGTCAGGAAAAAAGCTTTCCATGATAAGCCATTGTGGAGACTGTGAGACGAATCATTACCAAAACGGTAACCAAGGCTGGATTTCAAGAAGCATTGCTTACGCAATAGGGCGTCTTGGCTTCGACAAGCATTTTAGCCAGTTCCAACTTCTAGGAGATGAGGATCTTAAAAATGTCTACAACGTACATAATATGTGCAAGAAGGCGATTCAGCGAGCATCTAAATTAGGGATAAATAAGTCCTCTCCGTTACAAATTCTTATTCATTGTCAGTCTGAAAAATGGGAACGTCTTTTGAAGATAGTGGCTGAGAAATTTGCAGACACAAACGTAAACATTACAATAGACCATTCTGCAGTAATCAATGGTGTAGCAAGCATTTATATGCGCTGCATAAATGGTGGGGTACTGGGTAAATTCATTTATGAGGGAATTCCTTTTTACGTCAATATTTACTCACTCTCACCCGGTGAGCAATATAATCGGAAAGTTGCTTTTAACAAAAAAGAAACCTTCCTGAGAAAATCGACTACTTGCAATGGGGAGCAAGTGTCTACAGCAAAATTTGATTTTGAAATGAACAATTTCGAAATTTTTCAGGAAAACGTTTTTACAAACGAAAAAATCGCAAGTTTGCACATCCAGAATTACGATAAACTGGTTACGGGCTATCCAGAGAATTACGATTCGAAGAAGCTCGAAGTAGCAATAACTTTGAAAAGACTTCAATCAGGAATAATTGCTCTGGAAAAGATAGAAAATATACATACGACGTTTTCAAATCTTCGAAAGTATATTGAATTGAAAGAAGATGCATTTGAGTGGAGAACGAGTAATTTGACTGATGAGGACAAAGCTTTATATATATCTATTATGGATCAAATCATATTCTACAATGATAAATTAAGAAGGCTTGTCAAAGAAAAACAGTCAATTTCTGAAAAGTGCGAGAATCTTCTCAAAGATATTAGTGAGAACAAGGGTACACTTACTGGCATTGTAAAAAATCTGGTCGTTAGTGAAATAAAATCGAAATTGGAGCTGCTTCGTGAACCAAATTCTACAGAACACGATATCAAGCAAATTTCTAAGGTTTTGGAGAATATTGAATCAAAATATAATCTTGGTAATATGAACTAAAAATTTCATTTAAGACAGTCATTAAATATTGTGAATTTAATCATTTCTCTGTACCTAAATTATTGTTAAGTTTTCAGCAAGTTTTTGTCAAAAGCTATAACTAAAAATAACATAAGATTGCTTCATATAAATAACATATTGTAGAAAATCTTCCATAAGTTGTGTAAACTATATGGAACATAGGCATTTAACATGTAAATAAAGCAATACTTTATTTTTCACAATCAGTTTTAGCTTTCAGAGCTCACATCATGGCCAGCATGATTACGCGTAAAACTTTATTAGACGAAGTAAATTTCACTAGACATAAAATCATAGTGATCAATTAGCTGCATGCGTAAACGTCTTTAAATACCAGGTGGTCAAATGATGATGGATCAGGGAACCTTCCATGGAATTTTCTTTTAATTTTCCAATGTAGGTTTAGTTCACTCAATTAATGTTGTAGCACACCGCGAGAAAACTCTTAAAGTTTGCTTTGTCCTACCTACGGGCTTACATGACAGTCGGTCTTGGCGAAGTTATACAAACGATACCAATAAAGATTTTTGCCTTCGTCTTCCAAGGCAATAGGGTCCTGTGGGTAGAGAAAGAACTTCAATATGACGAGTCACATTATTAGGGAAGCAGAGGGGAGACGAGACGTCTTTTCCTCAGGATTAAAAAAAAACCCGTGGAAATCTCTCATTCATTTCCTTCGTAGCCCATGCCAACATTAGCACGTGAACCCACTAGTACACTTTGCGTAACTGTAAATATCTCAAACCAGCCTTTTATTTAGAGCCAGTAAAACATTTTTTACTCTGAAATATTTCGTAGGTCTATCCAAGTAAAATGCAAACTTCTGGAACGCACTTTTTTATATAAGCAAGTTGAAACATTTTCATTACAATGCATTACATTAATATTAAAAATGTATTTTTTGAAAAAGTAATTTGCTTGCATAATTAATAAAAATGTAATTCATCATTAGACTAAAACAAAGAAAAATGTTTTCAATTTAAATAAATAAACGTAAGAAATCTAATATCAAGTAGTGCAATTTATCTGCTCAAGAAATGACAACTCATTCGTTTTTATGTGCTTATTTACTAAATGAAATGTTGGCATACATGACTCCATGAAGTCATGAGTCATGTTTTGTAAACTTTATGCTAAACTACATGACTCCAAAATAATGTACACTTACACATCATCGATTTTAAAAGACATACAAAATAACCTTACGTTCCAATGAGAAAGAGTCTGTGCTCACATTTTAGCCGATAATAACTGGCTTAATGAATTTCCTCCAACAACCGTCAAATGGCTATTTTGAACGCACTTATATACATGCATGCAGACAAATAAGCAACAATTAACTGAGATGTAAAATTAAACCATACCTTACGTTTAAAAGAAAAATGAAACATCAACATGAATGTACTGCGTGACAAATGGTGGAAAGGTGATGTTTTCCTAAGTTTGTGAATTAGTAAGTGTGATCACATGAGTTCATGCCGAGCTATTCATGTTAGTAAAGTTAGTAACTGCAGCTAAATCTGTTTCAAATATTTATGTATCTTCGTCTACTAATCGTCAAGATTTGAAATATCTACACATGCGTGCACTATTTTTAGATTTCTGCAAATGCTATTTTTAAGTAAATTTCTTATGGGAATTCCAGTTTTGTCCACGTAGATTATTGCGTGACTAACACACTTGCATTTGCTTGAATAATCTAATTTCTGCCATATCAACGTCTGTTAGATATAAATGGTTTGTAATAGGTTATGTACACATCAAGAGCCTACACAATACATTTTACAAATAATATTTATAATTCGATAATTATTTGTTTTCATTCGCATCGACGTTTATTTTAAAATGTTTTTAAGTGTAGATATGCTTCCAATTATATTATCGTTTTTTAACAACCGATAATTCCCTTGTAGCCGCATCCACCCCAGCGTCTTTCCCGAAATAAGGTATCGGAAAAATCACCGTTTTCGCCACCTCCGCCGTTCTTTCCACCAGCAATAGTTTCAAAATTTCCAATAATCTTTGTCTCGCCATGAGGAATACTAGTTTGTGTTTGTGTCGTCTCAAATGGCTTGGCATCTGTCAAGGGAACTTGGTTCAGATGATTAGTCTCAAGTTTGCCAAAATCCCTACTTTGTGGGAAAGAATTGACAGTATTGATAGGCAAGCCCAGAATGACATAGCTAATCGTGAAAATCACCGTTGATTTAAGTAGCGATGGTGATGATGGGGGTATGGATTTGACCAGTCGTTTATCTGTAACCTGTGAAGAATTAGTTCATAGAATAATTTTGACATGATAGAATTGGATAGTTTGATATGATTACAAAAATTATTAATACTTGAGTGAAAACTAGTCACCATTTTGAAGTAGTTGCTGAATATGTTAAGGAGATGAGATAAGTAACAAGAGAGATGCTGGATGAGAGGTTGTAAATTGACCAGATAGTGTGCTCACTGCTTACTATTAGCTTTGATGAGTTCATGTCAGGGCTATTTATACTGAGAGATGAAGAATTAAATGGGTCACTGTCTAAAAAGCTCAAAAGTTAAAACAACGCAATGCAATAGTGGTCATTAATGGCGTAGTAAGTTGAGTAACGTGGTTAAAATGTGTAAGCACGAATTGTAAACTTGGTTTGATGGTAGTTCCCATACTTCCTCATGGTTACTTAGTTACCTTTGTTTAAACTATCTTCTTTCTAGTTTTTTATTATCGAATTTCTCGGGGAATGAATATTCGTACCTATCAAATACGCAACAGTTACATACTATTTTTTCACAAGAACCAAGAAGGACGTCAACTAAAGCGTAAAAACGCTGTTGACAAGGACGCTAATGAGGTATGAGGACGAGGACAGAAAGGAAGCAGGCGCCTGTCTAGTGTCGTGTCAGATGGGTCATCATTATGCAGGTGACCAAAAGGAAATAAGGTGATAACGGCTACAAGAAAGTGATAAGAGCTACGTTCACATTACCCCAAAACTGTATTAATACTGAATTAGTTCAAAGGTTAGACAATTTAATGGAATTTTTTAGCTTTCTAAAAAATATTCCTGAGACTAATGGTGATAAGCCGAGGAGAAAAATAACTTTATCTACACAATTTTTTAGTAAAACTGCAAAAATAAGGTGATTAGAAGTTTTTTATGGATATTAATAGCCTGTGACTGTGACATAATTATACGTGATATTTCATGTAGCCCCATAAATTTAACCCTAAATATAGCTTTATTTAGTTGTTTACAGTTAACATCTAATTTGGAAATTTGAAAATTACCCATATAATAAAATGTAGATTTCAATTAGTAAATTCGATTGTTTTGCATACTTGCATCACTGTAATGTCCAATTAAGTGCGCTTAACTGAATTTCATATTTTAATATTATTCACATTTTAAATGCAGATATTTACATGAAAATTATGAAACCAAGCATGGAGATCTATTACACCACACTTGACTATTCACCCGCTGATTCATGAACTCGGGGACTGCCATTGATTGTTCAAATTTAGTGAAAGATGAGTGGCAACTTTTCCAGCACGTTTAAGAAACATGGGATGAAACATTTTTCAGAAAACAATTACCTACTTTTATTCACATAAATTTTATCTTCCAGATGATTCAAGCCATTAAACAGCTTTAAAATCCGTATCTTAGCTCTTATCACTTCCATTGCAAATTCTATTTTCCCTACTCAAAAGTCACAATGTATAAGATCAAAAAATTGAGCACCTTAGATTGGACTTCAAATGCCCATTGTTTTAACACTACTACTACCAAGAACTGATGCGTCCCAACGTGAGAACGTCCAATAAAACTTTGCAGACACTATTTTTCTTTTTAATTGTCAATAATACATAAGGTACATACATAATACATAATAATACATGATGAAATTTTTTGTGGTGAGGAAAAAAGAAGTTCTTGGCTATTAACTTACAAGTGTATACTTTAAGATTAGTTTTATCTAATAGACATGAAAGATTTATGTGCTTTTTACATTATCAGTTGAGTTTTTAACGGAAGTTTTTCTTGGAGTACATGTAATGAAGCACGCAATTTCTACATTTGTTTAAAAACATTAAAAAAGTATCACAAAATTTTGCTATATCACTATCACTTGGTTGCTTTTTTTGTGCTTTTTTCGAGTAAGAATTCATATCAGGATCTAAACAGGCATAAACTGACCAGCATCAATGGGGTGATGCGAGATTTGATTTTCCACTACGTGACCCCATTATCTCTCTTGTATTGTAATTTGTTTAGTTTTTTAATGCATATTACTTGGCTGACATGGAAATTCTTACAAGAGTCTCGAAGAAATCAGGGATTTGCTATTCCCGATGAACTATGAGCTCTGGAAAAATACCTACCTGTCTTTTTAAAAAGTCCCTCCTGAGCAAATAACGGACCCACAATCCCTGATGAGGTTCAAACCCTGTTTGAGGACCGCTGGTCCCGTGGTTGGTAAGATTTTTCATGTCTGTTACTCCATTTTGAATTTTATTGTAGTTGCCGGAAACTTGGGCATAAGCGGAAAATTTTCCGATTACCAATGATGTACTTTAATGACATGTCATTACAAAATAATGCTGACCATCGAACTCAGCATAATTTCTTGTTTTAATGACTTTGTACTATTTTCTTAGTAAAAAACCTCCGTCATTATCATTTTTACAAAGCAAAGCCTCGGTATAAAAAAGCTGGACATCGTTTCATTTAAATGACTTTGTTATTGTTACCGTTAGTGGAAGTAAATATGTATGTATGTATTTGAAGCTACGAACTCATAGACCCGTAGTCATTGCCAAGGAAACGAGATAAGAGGGGACGAAGAGTCCACTCACATAACTTATGATTTAGTAATGAATTTGTAGAACAAGAGCACGTGATGACGATGACATACGACAGTCATATTCAATTGCGTTTTCTCATCGGCATTTCCACTTTCACTTGCTCACCTAAGCCAAACGTTGTTGCTTCTTGCGTAAACGGGGCCGTGCAACTAACTTTTC
>JAQIXX010005211.1:0-14431 GCA_034700605.1 Willowsia nigromaculata | reverse complement strand
CTAAGTTCCAGATAATCCATTCATTACCATTGTCATTTGGAGCCCAGCATTTCATATTTTTACAACTTGTATCATCCTCTCGAATGTACGCCTTTGGTTTCTTCAGGCGCCTCTGGCACTGTTCTTGCATACTTGGAGCAGACACTGCAGAAAGATCTGGAGAAATGGGAATGGGTTGTGTGGTTTCATCCAAACGTCTCAAACAGCTCGCCTCTTTGCTCCTAACGAACTTACTAATCGTCCGGTCACTACAAGTCGAGAAGAACCATTTGAGGTCATCGTTTCCTCCACTCATTATGTATCCTCTGTCTTTGCAGCCTCCAGGGTAGTTGGTGTCGTCATCGTGAGGTGCCCCGAGATTGTGAGCACACTCATGGGCCCCTACACGCACACTCCCCCAATCCCCGGCATCACTCCACACCATGGAGGCGTAATTCGCTTTGGCATGATTATCTACAAGACAAGCACTACGTAAATAGGCCAAGCCACCCCGCCATTCCAGACGTGTATTTGTAATGGCAATGGCCATATCAAATTTGGGAACTGACGACATTCGACCATAAACCCAGCTCCTAAATTTGCTCAAGATGCGGCCAAACTCGGCGCGGCCATCGGACGCTCGAGCTTCCTCTATGAAAGGTTGGCCACCTGGTGAGTTTATGATAATTATACCGGTAATGCAAAACGCAATATTACTACTTGGCAATGTTTTAAAACGGAGATTCAAGTCCCAAAAGTAGACAGTGAAGTAGTCCAAGATTTTTCGTCTGTCGTGATTGAAAACATCGCCAAATTCTTTGTCACAGACGAGCAACACCTCCACAATAACAGGGGATAAGTTCTTGTCTTCAGTTTTGGAACGGGTAATTCGTCTTCCGATGTCAACTACATCATTGATCAAAATGTCATGTCATTGTATTTGCATGTCGTGGTTTCATAAAAAATAAGTTATAAGAATCGTTCTTAAATGAATTTACTGTAATCGGTTCTGCTGAAACTGTGTCTGCTATCGTTTTGTTGAGAAATTCGCCCTTCTTCAATTCTTTTTCCATTTACAACTCCACTCATAGCGACATGCCTTCCTTGTTCTTCATCAAAAGCTAATCTCACCGCAGCCAAGTTGTCATCGTCTAGGTAGAGATTTCCTTCAACATCACCCAAGTCAGAATCCGAAGGACTCCAAGTGTCTGCGGAAGCGAATTGATCGTCATTGTCTCTGCCAATTTGCCTGATGACCTTGATATTGGGATGAAGCACTGACTTCTCTGAAATTATTTCAAAATTTGCAAATATGAATTTAGAGAACTACGTGTTATATTGTTGAGGGTCAATCTTTTAAAGAATTTTAGCATGTTTACCTGGTCTGGAAAGTCGTAGTGTGTACTTACGATCTGACAAAGTGTCTTGTGGGATATCCATTCGAATAACTGAAAATATTCAAACATTGTGCTCATGAATGCTGTTCGAGCTTATCGAAATGTGCTGGATTATTTCCAGTCTAGTTAGCTATAATTTAATCTTTGAGATTGCTTTGCATTAGGCTTTGGAAGGTTATATGGAGCATTTTACCTTCTCTCTGGGAACTGGTAAATCCTCCATCACAAATAAAAAGTAAGGAAAGGAGAGAGAAAATAAATGAAAAAATAAAGGAAGGTTTAAGTGATATCATTTTGACTGACGGTAGATTCGCTATAAAATTCTGCAATTTTGTGTGCTTGAAAATACTTGGACCGAGATTTGGTTGAAATCAGCACTTATCAATGATTATCTACAAGGACTGAAACATCTTAATTTATAGTGCCAAAAACGCGATTTCTAGCACTCCCAATCACACTTTTTAAATTGCTCCGCTTAGTATGCATTTATGTATGTAACTTCATATTCCAAACCAAACAGATTGGTTTTCATGGCTTGACCAATAATTAGTTGTTTGTCAAGTGTACGACATAAGCGGAGTACCATCTTTAAAACTTTAATTATTAATTATAAAGCTCGGCTCATCTCATTGAACAAATGCTCTTTATTAGACCGAAATTTCATGAAATTTACGGTGACTAAGTTAAAGTTTTCCCATACATTAAGATGACAGCATTTGTGGATTCATCATGGTAATTAGTATTGGTTAGTATCAGATGACAGATTCTACAATAGTCTTCAGTTCTCAATCTATCTACTAGCAAAGTGACATCATGCCAATTATGGTCTACCAAAACCTTTCCTCTCAGAAATTTAGCCCGTTAGAAATGCTAGAACCATGGTATGACCTAAACGTTAACATTTTTGTATGATGCACGTGTTTATGTTCTGCAATACACAATATTCATATTAGTTCATAAAATCATATAGTTAAAGATTGAAGAAATATGTCTGCACTCTATTAAGTAGTCAAATAAGTAAAGAAATTGACAGTTTTGTTCATGGTATATGTGCTTTAGTACAATATTTAAAAAAGTAATATGAGTAATTGAAAAATAAATACCACAAAAACGTTGATCGCATGATACTTTCTCGTCCTGAAATACTTGTGTTAACGAGAAAGATTAGTTCCTTGACGAAATGTACATGCACGCATGTATTATAATGCCAATTAACACTATTGATTGTTTCATATTAAATTAGTATGAGACTGTAGTAGTAGCGTCACTAGTAAATTACTTAAATTATTAATTTCATAAGTATTAGCAATATGTAATAAAATGTGTAATACCAAATCAATTTATTAAGCAAAAAATAACTGGATATGGCTTTTACAACTTTCAACGTGACTGTTGCATGACCTAAAACAAACAAATTAATAGATTAAAATTTAAATTACACAGGATTCTAAAAAATATAAATTTGAAATTAACAAAGCACGGCAGAGAAAACGTTGGCATAAATTTATTCTAAACTATTCACGAAAACAACATTATCAGTTCAGTAAATAATCCATCAACAAACTTATCTTAAACCACCAGTTTATTTAAACTTCATCAAAATGTTTCCAATTTTGTTTTCATTTTTCCTATTCTGCTTCACAATTCAAGGGCCATTAATTGTTTTCTGCTTAAAAAGCTTCAAGTATATCAACAACTTAGAAAACTTGTTGCTTCCTATTTACGATGGCACTTGTCACACTCACATTATTTCAAATGATGTCGCATTCTACTTTTCCAAAGATTCCAAAGACATGCCAAACTTTGGAACATTTACAGTAAGACAAATTATGATGGAAGCTTACAAAGTATATATCACCAATACCACAGACTATACAAATGACACAATTGAAATTTTAAACCACGAGAATATAAAAATGGACAGAGGTTTCAGGTATGGCAGATTTGAACTTATTTATCCCACCGATCGAGATGTCCCTGGAGATACTCCAGTTGCCCTGAACTCCCTGAAAACTAGAGCCTCTTCGTGTCTTCTTTTTCTTCTCATGTTCCGAGAAGAATACTTGGAGTTTCCTGTGGGACGATACAATAGTTCTGTCTTTTTTCCATATCTCATGTCACTAAAGGAGATAAAGTTTTTCTACTACTTTGTAGGTATTTTTGACGTATTACAAAGAACAGAACAACTAAGCAAAGAACCCCAAAATTATCATATTTTACATATCACAATGGCACCTGGTAGTCCGATGGAAGATCCTCTCAACATTTTCGGCTCTCGCATCCGCAAAGATTTACAATCTTTTGCAAATTCCTTTGCAAATGTGTGGATCATACGTTTAAAAGAGACTACTAAATATCCACAAGAGTTCACCATTCCTTCCAAAGAAATGGGAAAGCTCACTGTGCTAAAATTTTGTTTTTATTGTGTTTCAAATCCACCCTTACAACGTTATAATGACATCAAAGACCTTTATTTTGACACTGGAACATATCATATTATCATAAATTTTTCTGATTTGGATGTCACTCGTTTCCCAAATGTCTCAGATTCACCTCGACTATGGGCAATGGAAAGAGACGAGTACATGAAAACAGTCAACTTAACTGAATATGATTCAATCTGGAACCCATTTTTACTCCCATCAAACAACAAATTGTTATTTCGATATGCAGTCCTTAATTTACTGCTAAAAATAACCAACAGTTCATTGTTCCCAAATGTTAATTTTGACGACTGGGGAACTGGTATGCCAAGGTATAATATGTTTCAACTAGTTGAGCACCGGAGAAAAATCAACTCTCATCAATCTTTTTATCTAAATATTTATCCAAACATTTACTTAGAGATGCGCCAATCTCAAGATATTTCAATAAATCCACTGTTTGAAATCGTCCCAGTACGATGGGCAGTGATTCCTGTCCGTTCTTTTAGCTACAATTTCCTTACATGTTATCACAATGACTACAGATCATGGCACTATTATCTTCAGCCATTTGAACTGGAGACGTGGCTAGTTCTCGCAAACTATTTACCAGTGTTGGCAATATTCACGCATATCACTTTAGTTCTAAGGCAACACAACCGAAGTGACTTTAACCCTTACTTTTTTGCATTCTCAACAATGGTCGAATATGCATATGGAGTACCAGATTATATATTCGAAATAAAGACAATGCCAACAATGCTAGGTCTCTGGCTTCTCATCTCAGTAATATTCACAAATGCCTACAAAGGAATTGCAATTACAGGAGTCACTGCGCAAAAAGATAAGTCAAGTGTTGTTTGGTTTTATGATTTCGTGGAAGGTTATAACTCTAATAAAACGGATGATGACAAGATTTTGTTCAATATATTAGGCAGTATGACATCCAATGCATTGGATAATTGGATTGATGCCTCCCGCAACTACATGAATTATTCTTGGGATGGGAAACCGTTCCATAGTGGAAATGTCTTAGTTCCAGGTTTCAATAAAATACAGTTTCAGCAGGATATGTATCAAGAAGGCACACGATTGTTGAAATTTCATTTTAAAAGACTGACTCAAGGTATGCCATGGAGTCAGTACTTTGCAAATTTTATGGATGAGGAAGAAAAAATGTATTTAAACTTGGTTAGAAGTCTGTCAGTTCACGATGGCCCTAAAAATACGTATCTAGTACCACATCCTGAAAAGAATATAAATTATGCATCAAATTTTGGTATTGCTATGGAAAGAGAGATTACAAACTGCTCACAAAAAGTGGTTTATGTTAATGATGTGGACCAAATCAACCGAGAGTATGACTACTTGAGTCAGCATTATCATTACAAAAAGTTTTTCAAGGGAAATTCTACGATTTTGAAGGAGAATTTGGTGTGGCAGTTTGAAAATCCAAGAGGATCGATACTAGTGTATGCGTTTCAAAGATTACAAGAGAATGGGATTTATAGGCAATTGGAATGGTTTTATAGGAGACAAGAGTACTCTGGGATTCGATTGGAATATACGAGGTCGAAAATTGAGTTTGAATTTGAATCGGTGAAGGCTCTAGATTTGTACTCAAATTTACAGACAGTATTTTATCTCTATTTGATTGGTATACTGGTATCATTGGTAGTTCTTATAGTTGAACCATTAAAGAAAAACTATAAATTTATCATAATTTTTGTTAAAAGTAAAATTCGGAAATTTATACAACGTGTTAGCCATTTGATAAGACGTTCATGGAAGTTTTTAACTGTAAAATGATTGGATTATGTAAACATATTTCGTATAATAGTTTTTAAATAAATTATATTGAATGCTGATAATTAAGATGTCGAGACGATTGATTTATGCATATGTGCTCATTCTAATTGTTAGTGATTCTAGATTTCATATGAATATTATGTAATAAAATTAGTTTTAAACGTTAATTTATCATGTATTTTGTAAAGTCATACAAATAAAGATAGAAAACCCGGAATCAAATACTTTTTCAAGCAAAACGCGACAAAACATATCTATACTATCCATAGTACAGGTCATAGGTACATAGTTGACTATTGTAGAAAAATTAATATCATAATGTCCGAGTTCTTGTAATTTATTAGTATAAGCTCTTTGAAAACAGGCTGCTCGTTTCTTGTAATGGTTTATTAACCCGCACAACGTGATTTCAAAGTAAATTGGAGTAATATAAAATTAATTTGGTTTTTACTTAAAAGTACCTACTTAGCAAATTAGTCGTCTTCCACCTATGGCCGATTTCATATTATTCCATTAGATTTTGGTACATCAAATGATAGACTAATTAATAAAATTTACTCATAACAAAGTTGTACATTAGTATATTTTACTATCTATCAGTAAGGCTGTAAGCTACTGAGAATTTTATGATACGTAATCCATCTCTTAACCTTTTACCTGCTAACTTGCCTTGAAATTTTAGTACATCTATCTTTCTTTTTAAAGTGGAAAACCCTTTTCCTCATATAATGCATTGGTATATTTGGTTTGTGTTTTTAAACTTTGTCATCATATCTCACATGGATCAAAAATTTGTTTACGATATAGAAAATCTACTGTTTTCATTGGGAAATATTTCTTGTCATGTTCATATAATTTCACAAGATATATCCTTCTACGTGGGAAACTCTACTCATCTCTATAACGGCTATGATGACTACAAAACTTTTACTGTGCGACAAATATCTATGAAAACATACAATATACATGTTGAAAATGCCACAAACCATATCAACGAAACATATTCAGAGCTTAAAGGGAATGGAATTGCCACAGATCCGGGTTTTAGAGAGGATCTCTTTGAAATTATCTTTATTCCTGATCAAAATAGTGTCCAGGATCCATCAGTTCACCTTGATGTATCCAAATCTAGGGCTCCTAAATGTATTCTGTTCGTTATCCTACAAAATGATGAATATTTGCAATTCCCTGTTGGAAAATATAATAGCTCAGTTTATTTTCCATATCACCAATCAGTAGTTGAAATCAATGAGTTTTTATACTTTGAAAAAATTGTTTTTGGCTACTACTCATACAAAGAAAACTGCTACGTTGTGCCAAAAAACTATCAAATCTTGCATGTTTCCACTGTACCAAACAAAACAGGCGATGATCCTCTAAACAACCTTGATGCTAAAATTCGACATGATTTGCAATCTATTGAAAAATTTCACAAAAATGTGTGGATCATGTGCTTGGAAGAGGATAATGATTACCCTGGTGAGTTTCACTTTCCCTTATTGAATACACCGGAATCAAGAATTCTTATACATTGCTATTATTGTACTCAAGATCCACCCACCAAACTGTTTGGAAATGTCCAAGACTTATATTTGAATACAGGGCTGTATTATTTTTCTAATATGTCAAATCTGAAATCATCTCTGCAAGATTTTCCTGAGGAAAGTCCCCCTCAACTTTGGTCAATGGCTGTTGATGAGTATATGCAATCAGCAAATCTAAAAGAATACGAATCCCTCCAAAATCCATTCCTACTACCGACAAAAAATGATCTGATATTTCGATATGCAGTTTTAGATCTGCTCTTCAAGGCCACCAACACCTCACTATTTCCATGCGTTGAAGTGAGCTCATGGAGCAAAGGCATTCCATGGAATAAACGTTGGGGTTTGGCCTCTAAAGATCTTAATGCATGCAAATCCACATATGTAAACATTTACCCCCACGTGTTCGCACAAAGGCGTTTGTTTGATGTCTCCGGAATTGACTTTTTTTCTAATGCCGATGACACTGACCCGATTCTAATGACAACTATTCCAATACGGACATTCGGCTATAATTTCCTCACATGCTATCACAACGACTACAGATCCTGGCAATATTATCTCCAGCCATTTGAACTGGAGACGTGGCTAGTTCTCGCAAACTATTTACCAGTGTTGGCAATATTCACACACATCACTTTGGTTCTAAGGCAACATAACCGAAGTGACTTTAACCCTTACTTTTTTGCATTCTCAACAATGGTCGAATATGCATATGGTGTGCCTGACTACATATTCGAAATAAGGACAATGCCGACAATGCTAGGTCTCTGGCTTCTCATCTCAGTAATATTTACAAATGCCTACAAAGGAATTGCAATTACAGGAGTTACTGCACCAAAAGATAAGTCAAGTGTTGTTTGGTTTTACGACATGATTGACACTAGCAATCAATCAAACCTTTTCAGCAGGAATGGAAATGGATTATTGTTCAACATTGTGGGAGCGTTAAAACCCAAACGGTTAAATGAATGGCTTGACCCATCTCCCAAATATGTGTATCTGAATTCTGAATGGGTGGTTGATGAAAATCGCAGTCATAATGAAATGATTCTTGAGATATTCCAAGTTCATTTTTATGATGATGTTCACAGAGAATTAGGTATATACCACAGAAAACACTTTAAAGAATCTCAGAGCACAATCCCCAAATATGATGACGATTTCAGAAACTATTTTAATTTGCTTAGAAACTTGGTAACAAGTATTTGGGAACCGCCTAGATACGCCTATCTGATTCCTCACCCTGAAAGCAATACAAATTACACATTGAATTATGACATTGCTGTAGAAAGGGAGATTACTAATTGCTCCCAAAGGTTGGTTTATGTAAATGATGAGGAGAAGGTCAATCAGGAATTTGAATATTTGAGTGGGCATTATCATTATAAAACATTTTTCAAAGGAAATTCCACAATTTTGGTAGAGAATTTGGTATGGCAGTTTGAAAATCCAAGGGGGTCAAGGCTGTTGTATGTTTTCAGAAAATTGATGGAAAACGGGGTCTACATGCAGTTGGAATGGTTTTATAAGAAGCAAGAGTTCTCTGGCAATCGATTAGAATATACAAGGTCAAAAGTGGAATTCGATTTTGAGCCGGTGAAAGCACTAGATTTATATTCTAATTTGCAAACAATATTTTATTTGTTTTTGATGGGAATACTCATATCACTAATTGTGTTTCGGATGGAGCCAATCATTAAAAATCGTAAGCTTATTTTGCCTTACATGAAGTTTAAGAGATTCCTATTTGCGAAATTTATTAGGTCTGTAGTTAAAAATTGCCTGAAAGCTTGTTATCAACGGTTTAGTAATAAGTTCAAATTACAATCTACACAAGCAAAATGTTCACGATAGTTGTTATTGAAATAAAGCAGTCTGTTTTGCCATTTTAGTTTAATTTGCATACTATGTACTTTTACCGACTAGCGGTTCTAAAGTTGGTTTCTAGTTTAGAATATTTTAACGTTGAATAAAATTGTCACGTTTTTATACGCATGTTCAAATGGAGCAAAATATATAATTTGATAGTACCTTGTCCCTGGCTTGCCTAAATATTTAATTATATTTTTGCGATATGAGGATCGATGGATAATCGTGTATGTCAAACTTACAGAGGTATTCCATTAAATTTGCGCTGTTTCGCTTATAATGCTGTAAACCTTGAGCCATATAATTCAAATTAAGCTACATATATCTCTAATTAATATTTAAGCAAATTAGTTTTCGAGTTGACGATAGATATTACCCTAAAAATAGTCAAGAGCAGGATAAAGTGTATTCAATTTCTCTACTTAATTTTTTAGAGAATTCTTTATAGTTTCATTCCATTCCATGCTTCACTTTCAGCACTTTACTTTGGTTATTTTTCTCAGCATTTTTAGCAGTCAATGTCAACGGTTCTTGTGGGTAGTGTGGTCATAAAATATTAACTGAAAAGTTTACAGGCAATTCAAAAATGAAATACTCGGTAAGATTAAAAGAAAAGTTTAAATCAGCAGAAGCTATGACCATCACTGAGCGCTCTAATTTTTCAAAACGTACGGGTAGAAGTAAAAATACGAAGAATATTGGGCTTCAAAATGGGTTTTCTGACATTAAGTTAAAACTCCAACCTGTTGTGCAACTCGGCAAGAAAGTTGCGACTGGCACTGCAAGCAATGAAGTCCAACCAAAACTAACTGATTGTTGCATGAATATGCAGCCTATTGTGCTACTTGAAAAATTGAGTGATGAAGCCTTCAATTTTCATGCCAATTCTGAAAATAAGATGATTGCTGTACCAGATGCTGATAAATATAATTGCACACAAACTATTGACTGTTTGGAAGATCTACATCGTAGGTCTCTGCTGTTATCCTCTTCTCCCAAGGAATCTTCTGATGGCTGGAGTCATAAGTTACAGTCGCAGGACATCAAAGTGAGCCAGTTGGAAATGAAACCATGTAAGATACTATGCAGTTAGTGAATTATTGAGAAGAAGCAAATAAAAATTTCTAATTATAGATTTATTTCTCTAAACAGACATCAGCATCCCAGTGATCACTCAGCTTTTGGTTGATGCTGTCACCCTCGGAAATGCTCCTTCTCGCCATAATCGTCCATTTGATCTTGCCAATCCTAGGGACGAGTGTGATGCCATTGTCGAAGCACTTGCCATTTATGCTGCTTGTGTGCCTCCAGAGGAATCAGTGTACCTATTCTATAATGGGAGCCATCTTCAAAATAATTTGACCTTGGATCGTGCTGAAATCGATATTAGTAATGACTGGAATAACGTGGAATCAAGAGAGGATTTCAAAATTAGAAACATTCAACCCTGGAGTCCTTCACATTTCCCCCGGAGGCAGCAAGTGAGGAAAAGAGAGCATAAAAAGAAAGGATGGTCATATCTCACCACTTTGGGCTCATCCGACTTCTTTTTCAAGATGAAGCTAACCCCGAGAGGGAGGGAAACGTTTGAGAGAAAAATGCTGGCTATTATGAAGACTGGCTTGGGAGTGGACCCTCACAACTGGACAATGTCTGAGGTCGGCTACATTTTGGGATATTGGCTTGCCAAGCTTTACAATGTAAGTCTAGTCATGAATTTTGAATAGGGAGGTAGTTCTGAAAGAAAAAAGTACTTACCTACACAATTTCTAATTATCTATTATTTATTTTTCTCCAGGCTCAAGGAATTCCGGATGAAAATTTGCCAAAAGAGCTTGTCCTTACCAAAGAGCATTTTCTGGAAATGCATGGATTGAACTACAATGATGTCATTGTCATTACTCCAACCGTATTGTAATCTTAATCTTTTATTAATTTTTCTGATATGAAATTAGAAGAATCGAATATTAAACGGTATTTTGAAACATTGTATTTTGTAAAGTCGAACAGTTGAATTCGCATTTTTGCATTCTACACTTCGTATTTTAAAGAATTTTCATTCGAAAACAATCAACTTGCCACCTCTCCTCGGCTTAATTTCCAAGCCCGCCGACTCCACTTTAACTTCCTGAATTAGTTGAGGGCTTCCATTGGAGCTGGTGCTGTGCACTATAATTTCTGGTTGAATGATCGACCTGGCGTCGTTATATGAAGTGATAATTGGTCTGGCTCTTTCCAACCCACTATTCTGCTCATTATTGTTGTCAATGGCGGTTCGGGACGAGGCAACCGCTTTCACAGGCGTCGATGAGTTCTTGGCAATTTGTGGTTCTATTTACGATGGATTATTATAAAAAATAAGTTTGCATAATTTTTAGTTTTAAATTTGCATGCAAGATTTGATTGTTTGCTACCAACCTGGCTTTTTTACGAGATCTACATAGCCCCTGTAAATCTTCTCATCCGTGATCAGCGTACACTGCCATTTTGCAATGTCCTCAGTCTTTACAAAACTTATCTTCACCCCACACTCCCCTGAGGGGAAACCCTCTCCAGAATAAGAGTAACCTGCCACCCCACTATATAAACCAGGCTGACTGTTGATGTCATTAAAGTTGATGATAAACGCGTGATCATTATTTCGACTCCGTTGCTGCTGCTGAAGACGTTCCCACACACAAAATCTTATTCTGCTTGAAGAGCTATCCTCAGATTGGTCATCGAGTGAAACTGCACATGATAACCTCGCCTCCTTCCCTTGCGTGGATTGCACAACGGGAGTGTTCACTTTTGCAAGGGATGACCCTTGTGCTTGGACTGCGTTGTCATTTACAAATCCTTTAAAATGAAACAAATTTATAGTTTTAAAACTTTTAGTATTTTAAAGATCTTTTGTTTTAAATTGTGCAAATTTTACCATGAAAAAGCACAAATGAGCAAAGGAGCGCTTTCACAAGAGCCATATTTTGTTTATCTTCAAATTTTTATTTAAAATATCTTTATTTCTGTGATAAAGCTGTACTTGCTGTACTGGTCACTGTCCAGGTTTGTTTTCAACTGTGAATGGCGATATCAAAAATACAATCGCAACAAAACAATGATAACTAACACAATTTTTGTGTGCTGTTCATTTCTCATCTCATCTTGCAATAAACTTGCCCACACAAGATAGTGTTTGTTATCTACCTATACTGAAGTTGACAAATTAATTTATGCAAAGTAATGCTAATTGACTTTTGCTTTTTTGGGTATCATCATTCTCATCGTTTTGTTTTCATACCAAAGACAAAAGAAGCAGCGGATAAACAATGCGGTAGGTATGTAGGTAATTGAATTTTTAAGCATTAGCAAGAAGAAAGGAGCAGAGAGTTGAAATGAAGAAGAATCAGAACTGAAGTGAAGATCAGTGCCCAGAAAGAAAATGACAACTTGCTATGCAGCTAATCAATAGTATGTTGGTATTGGACAAGTATAATTTGTATTTGAGTTTTTTAAATGATTTTTTATATTCCCACTTTTCGCCACACAACATGAATCATGGACTGGAATTATGTATATATGTACGTATACCTATAAATCTTATGAAATCATATATGTATGCTCATGCTCTATGCAGAAATTTGCGTCTTATGTGATACTTAACAGATTATTCACATCTCTCAAGAAGAGCAAAGATCTTCCCACGCATTCACTCTACCTTATCATTACCATTCTTGGAAAACTCAAGGGCATCATTACAGCTTGCTAGATTGGGGTTGAAGAGCGAAAAAGTGCAATAGAAAATGCATATATCTTTTATTAACCTGCTAGAGATGCTCGTTGTTCACAATCTCAGTTCCTTCACACTGGAGTCTAATGGTTATTCTGGTTTTTCTAAATCTGTGATTACGATTAGGTAAACATTACATGCTAAAATGCATCATTAGTTTTATTGCAATGCAACGTTATCTTCCCAACTTTGCGAAGCATTTTTTTGATTGAACGACTTCAAATGCTCAGTCACCATACGATGATCATTGTTGTATCCTCAGATAGTATGTAAGCTAGTATAGGATTAAGCCATAAACTGCATTTTATATCTTTTGTACATATTATTATGTAAGAAATTGCAATTGCAGTTAATGAAAGCAAGCAATACGAAAAAACATTTGTACATATGTATGTCTTATGAATAGTCACAAAAATATAATGATTTTCGATCATGCATAGAAACATTCAATTCACAAAGATAAATATTCAAAGAAAAAATCGGGGCATGAATTGGTACCTGTATGCATTAGCACTTATTAGCAAGCATTAATATCTCTTGAGAGTTTAACAACCATGTTCACCGTTATGCCGTGATTGAGTACTTGAGTGGTTAAAGCCAGTCACAACAACTGTCGGCTGAATGGTAAGAATGCACATCATAGGGCACATCATATTACACTTGACCTTTCTCAAGGAAAAAGGGCACTGACTTTTTCATCGGCAGATGACATACCAGGAAAAGTATAGATGGTGATAGAATGGGTATTATTGATGGCAAGAGTTCATCATATTCATTCAGAGATGATGATGACTAGCAATCTGAGATTGCAATGCAAGTACATTGGTAGGTATCATTCAATGGGAATGCTACTTTGCTTTACATGAAAGATGAAAAAAGGTTTTTCTACGACCCTTTTTCGACCAGCAACCAGATAAAGGGTTCAATGTCGTTCACTCTCAGAGGTGAGCAGACATACGTTCTAATATCCCTAGTTCCAGTTTTATCTGGATTTTTAGGAAGCCAAATGTCTAGGTGCAAGCAGCGAAGCGAGAAAAAATCATGTGTTTGTGATGCAATGACCTTATACTTTGCAGGGGATACATGCCTATTTCATCCTTATGCTGGACAAACCCGAGGGAATGATACTGGAAAATGATTATGCGAACGTTATACGAATGAAACGAGCACACTGATTTTTGTATAAATACTGTAGCCAACTTTGGAAATGTCATCAAATCATCTCCAGCATCTCCAGCAACAAGAAGTACTTACTTCTCAAAAATTCTCAAAAAATATTATAAAAATCCGGACAAAATCCACAAAACCCAATCAACATGAGACCTGTAAGTATACTTTGAAATCAATTTCTTGATCATGTATTGGGGTTTCTTGAGAAATCGTAATTTACAATTCTAAAATACTTCTAATTTTGTTAATATTTCAGTTTGTCGCCCTCGCTCTCCTCGTCGCCAGCGCTTCCGCCGCCAGCTACGGCAGCTATGGAGCAACCCTCATCCGCGCTGCTCCTCAGCCAGCTTTGAGCTACGCTGACAACAGCTACGGATCCACCCTCCTGGTCAAGCAGATTCCCATCACCAGCTTCAGCCAGAACATCCGAGGCTCCCTCGAGAATGACCTGAGCTACTCCACCGGAAA
>JAQIXX010005210.1:0-14434 GCA_034700605.1 Willowsia nigromaculata | reverse complement strand
TCCTTTAGAAAAAATAAGTTGTTCCACTTTCCCAAAAGCTCTGTACCTTCACATGACTATCTTCTATTTTGCAAACAGAAAGAAAGCCAATAAGAGATCCTTGAAAAATATTACTCAACGAAAATAGCCAAGAAAATTGCATGTTGAGATGTCTTGTCTTCTCTTCTGCTACTACCTTTCCCATTTGTTTCTTTTTTTTTCAGTGTGCTCATCTTCACGAGCCTGTGTATAGCCATCATTCATATTTATGTGCATGCCTCAAGTCACTCGGTTGCCGTGTCCGGCGGAGAAAGGAATGAAAGTACACAAGCACTAACATATTGCCTATTCCAGAGAGATTCAGGAAAGAAAACAAAAGATTCGCGTATAGCGATTCTCCAGCAGAAACGTTTTCTTGTTCTCTGAGAAAACTGCTGTTGCTGATGTTGCTGTTTTTTCTTGTAAAGTAGCAATATTTTAGTTCCCGAGGGACTACTTGGGCATCGTTGGTTATGGCCATTTCCCTCTTTACTTGACTTGCATTGAAATCTTCCATTTTTCTTTCACTTTCAAATAACAACGTTCTATATTTCTAAAACAAAACATCTCCTCGCATCCTTGAGAAAAAACTCCATCGTGAATTCCCCATCTCTTCTTATTCGATCCAGGCCCAACATCTTATAGCTAAATTGCATTCTACGCCTACTCGTAACAAAAGAAAGCCTATTTCTCTGAGAGAGCACAGCATAAGTAAAGAGACAAAAAATGTATGTGTGCTAAATGGTAAATTAAGTTGCAGAGAAAGGGTTAAGTAGCGCACGAAAAATACCCTGCATTTATAGTACATCACATAGCTCCTCTAGAATTCAACTATCCAACAGCAGTCTCAGCTGTCACCGCAAACTAACGTTTTCCTAAATATTTTATAACAAGCAAACAAACAATCACACGAGCACAGCCCATTCCAATAAGAAGAAAATGTGTCATTCATTACATAAAATATATAGGAATGTATCAAATACAAAAGGCTGTTTAATGTTTCAAAACCGCCCATTCTGGATTTAGCTTGCCATTTTATTTCCCATCTTCCTTCCTCTCTTTCTCCTAGCCTACTACTACTGCTACTATGCTCCGGAAGAATTTCCCTTTTGCTTGCCACACCACGACTGTGGAACACAATGTCCTTCTGTTTGACTACGACCGTTACCCCTTCATGTCCGAATGGGATTTTACAAAACATTATAACGGCGAACAAACCGAAAGCCGAAACGGATGTTCAACTTGTCTGCACTGGACCACTGTGTGTGTGGTGTGTTCTTACAGCTGTTGTTTCAGAGATGAAAAGCCTGCTCTTCCTCATGTCTTACAATAATGGCTACGATAATGGCAATTTTAGAGTTTTTTGTTGCTGTAGTTGTATATGCTTCTGGATTTGCCCCACTTTTCACTTTCTCTCTGCACGCCTCCCTCACATATGTATGATATAGAGAATAATATAGCAACTAGTTGTAAGAGTAGTAGTCATAAGAAAGAGAAAGCATGTCATTTTGTGAGGATCATTTAACGCGAGGAGGAGAAAGATGAGAGGAAAGCTGTAATAGTAATGAAAATGTTTATTGTTGTGAGCTTTACAGAGTGAGTACTGAAATTATTATGCTTTTATTATTTCCTCTTCCAGTCATCTTCTAAAATTAATTAAATATTACTAAAGTACAGACTCGAAGAAACAAAAAAGTGCGTGTATTTTATTGCTACAATTTTGTGGGGCTTTGTCTTTAAAAATGGCTACATGATGCTTTGAATGTGCGTATAATATTTTTTTTGGGATTGCAGCTCAGAGAAGACTTACAGATGAAGAAGGAATTTAACATATCTTTCAGCTGCTGCTGCTGCTTTCAATTTATAATGTAAATGCGGAAATAGCCTAAAAAAATATATAAAAAGAGAAGAAGAAACTGGAACAACTCTGCAGTTCGCCTTATATATAACCCAAGGGGATAAAAGAGGGAAAATCGCACCATTTTACATTCTGCAGCAGTCATAGACAAACACAAGGAAAATCTGTCATGAGGATAATCTACCATTTCAGAGTGGAAAACCGAAGAAGCCGCACTATATCTACTAGTGACCGACTCCTCTGCTGCAGAGTAGATTTTGGACATGAAAACTGGGAGGAAAAGCACGTTCAAAAGTCAGTAGTACTTCGCATACGGCTTAAAATGTAAAAAAAACAAGACAAGCAATCGTGAATAGCTGTAGAGCCGTGACCAGACAAAAAGAGATGTGAGGAATGATAATCAGGAAGGAAGAAATAGGAGGTAGTTGCGACCTCACTTTTAGAACTTTATCCATGAACAAAACAATCCCGACGGCACGCAAGTCAAATCTAAGGAAACGTGCGTATTTACAAGTACAAATAGGTTTCCTCTCAACACACCACTTTCTCAAACTTACGACGTTCTGTGTTCTGCATGTGACCTGATTTATTTCCATCGTAAAACGTACGTAGGCGTAACATTGTACCCTGAAATAGGGCGCATTTTTTATGGAGGATGTTAAAATCTCAGCAATTCAAATCTTCCTAAATATTTTACGCCTATTTTCACTTCAGTAGTTTGTAGAGGTCGTGTCAATGTACTGTACAAATTACTCGGTATACAGCCGTCAATATATAACGTATTTACGGAGGTCAGTTAAGGAGGCATTCACCTCTTATCTTCATTATCATCATCATCATCATCATCAAATTAAAACTGCATTTGAGCAGGTGGTGGGGAGAATGTTGCGGTAATAATGATGAGCACGATAGCACAAAGCTTTCCTTCCGTTTCCCTTGTACTTTCATTTTAATCTAATGAAATGGACTTTCTCTTTCAATGAGACGGCAGCAGTGTTAGCACGTCTTCTGCTAATGTTCCGCTAATGTGTCCAACTACACCATTACCAACATGACAATCATCATTACACCAACATCAAAGCTATGTTCAAAAAGAGAAAATTCCATCACACACATAGCCTACAGCTGTGCAAAAGGGAAAATCCATTAGATTTCGCTAGTAATAGTAGTGTTTGTTATGAGTTTTATATGGACTTACCCTCCACAAAATCATCAATTCATCATGTTTTTTCATTAATCCATCCATCCACTCTTCCTCTACCCGAGTATCAAAAGCAGTAGATGTGGGTCAGCCAAACAGAAACTTTTCTCCTTTTAACTTTTACTCAACCTTTGTGGATTCCAATTATGGAGCCTCGGCTCAAACTTACAAATTTACAGAGCTTTCATACAAGCACGTATCTACAGTCCTTTGTCGCGTTTAGCATTTTCTCAGACCATATATCACCATTAGATCCCAGATCACCTTTTTAAATGCTGTGTTAGTTTACTGTCCCACTTTGTCAAGTTGTCATAGAATATTTCCGACAAAAGAAATCAATATCAAGCACAATGGGAATCTCCGATTTTGTGTTATGGGAATTGACACAGATTTTATGCTACGTACTACATAACAATACTATTGTTGAATTTCCGACCACTAACTTAACGCTTCAGTTAGCTTGAGTTCACAGAGAAACCTGCTACCATTCTAATTTTCCTTATGCACATATCAAACGAAATCAGCGACAATGATGGATTCGGTTTCCATCTTTGCCTTGCACAGAAGAATACTATGACGCTATAAAAGAAGGGGAAATAAGATCAAAAGATTCGGTTAATAATACGATTTCAGGATGCATATGCACGCTTGTGTCTATGCTGGCGCTATAAGCTCAGATTTTATAAATTGGCAGAATTGGAATAGTGGAAATAATCAGACGGAAATCAGCGGAACTCTGCTCTAGTCATTAAGCTCTCTAATAAAATTGCAAAAGCATATAGGTAGTTATAATACAGGCACTTATCTATTTACCTATACGTAATCCCATTAAGGTATTATTTTCATCATTTCTATTTGCTCTGAGGATCAACCGAACCAGTCATTTTCCATACCAAAATGTTCTTCTTGAGAAGCTACTTTAGAAGGCTAAAGTTAAGTGCACATGTTATTATGCAACGGTTGGTGCTTGCCTATAATTTGCGGTGCACGTACACCTGACAAATATGCAAAGAAGACACATTACTTGAGCCTGGTGACAGGTGAGAGTGCTCTTGCGGATTACATCAACTACCTGTCTTGTTTTCTCCCCCTTCTATACTCTTTGAGTATAAAAACATGCGTTAGAACTGTTATAGAAGTAGCTAATACGTGCACATCAAGTAGGATCCAGCAGACGTGTGTGTTATAGAACGGTGCATTTTAACGCACAAGTACCCTCAGAGACCTTCATTTTGATCCTTCCATCGCTTACGCTCACGCCAAACAAACATCATGTCGTGTGTGTGGGTGAAATGCAAAGAAAATTTGTGCCGCAAGTATAAGTGCACTTGGATTTCACTTTGCAAGTGCCACTAAAGGTATGTTGCCACATGCACCCTCTAATTTTTATACACTCCTACTTCAGGTATTTAATTATACATTACGTGTGACTAGCAAATATGTAACTAATAACCCTAAAAGGAATTTGTTCCAGTGGATCAATCCGTTGCTATTAAGAGAATGAAAAAATGTTCTTTAAAAGCGTTCTGCATGCGCCCAAAAGATTTGAGCATCTTCCTTCCTGCTGTTCACATAATTTTAACCTTTTCTAAAGAAAAAAAACAGTCACTCGATTCTATCATCATAAAAATGGGTGGTGAGATTACTGTGTGCCAGTATAATCCCTCCAGGTTCTTTAGCTCTTTAATTCTTCTAGGATGGCCATCACATTAATGATAATGTAGTCTGGGACTTTATGCCAAGCAGTTTTCTTCCTCTAAAGTGCAATAATAACAAGGGCAATAACAATAACAGCAGGATTTTTTCTGTGTACAATGCAGCAAGCTTGAGAAAATTCATGACCCATTGAAAAGAAGTCACAAACAAGGATAATCCTTCCTACTCTAGACGATTTCACGAGAGAATTTTCTTCTGAGCCAGGAAGAAGCATCTTTTCATCTGCATGTATCTTTGCGAAGGATAATTTTCTTGTGGGTGTACCGTGTACTTTGGTTGCATAATCGTCATTTGATGACTATGACTTTTGGGTCCTTTTGGGTGTAAAGCTTATAATAACAACGAATTTAACAAACAAGAATAACTTTTGTAAGAGGGGATTACACCTTTCATTGCGCTACAAACTACACCACCACCACTGAAGAACATGGACTTCCCACCATGTTTTCCAACTGGGCTTGCACCCACACAGAGAGAGACACTGATTCAGACGAAAAAAAAGGAACAAAATGATGAGCACGGCTGTACACACGTTTGTATAGCTCTGTGTGAAGTGAACCTCAGTTCTTTCTGAATTACCCATGTATCTCTCTGATTGTGTGAATAATGCTGACTGACAAATGTGTTAGCTACGCCGGCTGGATATCACAAGTTACATTTATTTTCCTCTTGATGTGTGTAGGAGAACAATAAAATTTAACCACGGAGAATTTACTTCTTGGCATTTTGCTTTCTGGAAAAGAATTCCATTTTTTTCTCTTAACCTTCCTCCTCTTCCAACCAGACTGTATGACGCTTCTCTATAGTTCTCTGACTGGGTTCAAATTTTTCATGGATGTTTGGCATGTACATAATCCGTTTTCCCATAATAAAATAGAGAATGCTTGAAGGAATGGATATTGCAGTGAAATACGCACGAGCAAGTTTGTTGTACATCTCATAAAATGGACGATGAACAAAGGGATTTCGTGTGTACATGTAAACTGATAGAAATGAGTTGCACATTTTGGCTGGACGTATATTACCCAGGCTGTCACCAGAAATCTATGGAAAGTTGGTTTAAGTCGACTTGCGTGCTGTGCTCTATTCTTTAAGTTTTTGTTTTAATCCCTGAAATTAGTTCAGTATAGCAGCTTAGAAAACAACAATATTATGGAGAAACAGAAAACCACGAAGAACAAGAGTAGCCCAATATATTTACATCTCTCGAGTTACAATTCACCAAAAAAGCTGTATGAATTTGCCTGAAAAGAAGAAATAGCATGAAAGAATAGAGTGGAAGAGGGCATTATGCTTGATTATACATACAGCAATTTATGGCAGGAGAGTGCTGCTAAACTGGAGGACGAAGAAAGAAAGCTCAGAAGCGGAAGCAATAAGCCATCATGTCGTATAGCGGAGAGCAAAGCCCTTCTTCTTCGTAGTCGACAAGGCTAACAAAATAACAGCTTGAGAAAAACAACAATAATAGCAACAAGATCGTCATCAGCAGTGGAGAGCTGCTTGCTCATAGAGTTTGGAGAAGGACTTTTTCTTGATTATGTTCTGCTTTCACTAAAACTCTCTACTAATGTCGAGCAGGGAGTTTCAGAGTTTACTTTACTTCCTTCTGGTTTCCCTATTACTGCTTTGTATGGAAGAATCGGTAGCTATAGAGCTCTGAAGTAGAGTAGAGAGAACAAGTCGGGTAATCACCAGTAAAGCCTGCCAATAATCCATTGGATTTATGTAGTTGGTCTGGACGATGAGCGAAAACACAACAACGACAAATGAACATGCTGACTTTATTGCTCATTTATTATATTGATCTGAGACATACTGCCTTTGAGAAGAGAGGAAACGCAAAAGCAAAAAATAGTCTTATGGGTTTGGGAAGCTAACGAGGGAGAAAAAATAGCAAAGCTACATAATATATTATTCGGTTAAGCTTATTCAAAAGAAGTGGAGTGTATTTTTTTCTACGTACCTGCTCCGTAGTTCCAAAGTATCCAGATGGACACCAGGACGGCAGTTATCCTCAAACGAAAATGTGGCATTTTGTATCCCGTTCCAACTCTATATGCTTTTACGTCTTCACTAAAAGGATCTTGACGATTTCGCGTGTACATATATTCCCTGTATCTTCAATTTTTATTTGCAGTTTTAATCAACTGACGCGACAATACCGTGAATGTAATTATCTATAATTGATTTTGAATAACACACAACAAATCACCACCACCGAAAACGTTAGTTAATTGATTTTTTGGAGATGTATGCAAAAAACACCAAAAGGTATGTGTTGCAGGTTTTTAATCGTAAGCTTCTCCTTTTGTCTTGTCACGATTCTCACACCGACACTTTTAAACTTTGCTTTCATCCAACCTATAAGATCTGGCGCTGCATGTTTCAATGATGCATCATCCAGAGCTACCTGGAGTAGAAACAAGAAACATTATGTTTTTTTTGTTGATATTTTCCAATCATGTCGCAAGCTATTACAAGAACCTGTTTGAACTGGACATTAAAAGAATGAAAATAAAACAGAAAAAAGCATTTTCCTCAGCAAATACTTTACAAGTTTCAGCAAAAATTCTATAAGTCACCTTTCAACAAAATCTAAAGATTGCATATTCTCGATAAATTCAATTTTCAGGCAATCAAAACTTGAAAACCAATTTATCGGTCAGTGTCTTTTCATTAGCTATAAAGATTTTTTTTACTTCATCTCGAAATCATGAAAGACCAAAAACTGAATAGAATAACAGGGATAATACATAATACAAAAGGCTGTTTTTGCGGAAACGGTTTTTGATAGTGAAATGAGAGAAAAAAAGAATGGATGAAAGTAAAAATCGTTTTTATTCCAGAGCTAACATATAACCTAATCTGTACATAAACATCAAAGCATATTATTTTATCAAATAATTTTTGTATTCCGTACGGTATCATCAAAAGGAAATAGATTTTTATATTTTCTCCTTCCCGTCTCGTTCCTCCTCTTCCTTGTAGTCGTATTCCTTTCACGCGGATGTTAGTGCAGGACAGGGACAAAGAAAGAACACTCAGCAGAAAACAAAATAAGCTTTTTTGACTCCTCTTCCCCAAAAAATCTTCCCTATCACAAGCTCTCTCAATCGTTCGTTGATCTGATGATCCACTTTTTCCAATATTTTTTGAAATGCAGAGAGAAAGAAACCCGCTCTTCACTTTCTCTAGGCCAAAGACACTCGCAAAAAAAGTGTCGTCAAGCCTTATATAGTCTCAACTTGCATATAAAAAATCGCGTTCTCAGTTCACGGCAACAGCAATAACAATAAGATTATTTCTTCAATGTTCTTCTTCACTTCAAACGGAAATCTGTTTAGTTTCCTTGTTCTCTACTTTTGGACTTGAAGTTGGAGTGAAAAGAATGAAAGAGAAAAGCGCACCAAAATCTCTCACGACACGTGTGGATCTATGTGTGTGTGTCCTTTGCTGTACTTTAAAAGGGTTTTTTATGAAGATAACAAAAAGAGAAAGATGAAAGAGCTCTATACTTCTGAAACCGACGGGCCGACGACTAGGATGGCAACAGTAACGGCAGCATTTATGATGACAATGATGATATTATTTTCCTTTTTTTATTTACTTTTCCTGTCTGTTATTATAAAGGAAAAAACTACATTGCAGGTGACACAATAATGTTCACTGGCGAAACACATATGGCTATATGATGATACAGACGGTTTGCCGTCAAGTTGAAAAGAACAAAAGTCTGTGAAACTGTGTATGTATGTAGAAAACAATTTCAACAATATTAAATCACAATAATTTTCCGTATATTGCAGAAAAATGCTATAGGGAAAAGCAGAAGTCTCATGCTGCCCCGTTAGCTCTTGTTTCACAAAGTGCTTGTCTTTTAGTGGGTGTATCAATTGCTTTGATTTTTAACTACATATATTTGTTGTTTATTTTTAGGAAGTGCATGCAAACTTTTTGTTTGAAGTTAGTTGTGAACACGCAAACTTTGGAAGCCGTTACCACCTACAAATTTATTGTATTTTGGTAGCAGTTTTCCTTTAAAAAAATCTGTTCAAATGTTTTTAATGAAACTGTTTCTCTTAGCAGGTGTAAAAACTGTGAGTGTGAGAAAATACGCACATGGGAAATACCAGTGTCAAAACGCACAGAGCTCCCCTTCTGCTCTCGGTGAATGAGATGGCCAGACTGAATCTAGAATCCGGTGTGTTGTCTTGTATAGCTCCACTTGGCAAAGGGATAGAGAAGCTCAGTTGGAGCCAGAGATGTGTGCGTGCACACGGGTCGTGCAGTGAAGGCGATGCCATTGCATAATATAATGATGCAGGGGAGATTTTTTTGTGAACCTCGACCAAACTTTAGAAAAACGAAGCTCATAACAGTGTAATTCTCATGATGTCTTCTATTGACTTTGCAATACTTGCGTTAAGTACGCAGTAAAAGTTTGAATACCTATGCGCTAATGTATTTTCCCCACCCTCGTCTTGGAAGATAAGTCATACATTGATAATTGTAGTAATGCACACGTGATGCAAAAGTGTCACGTTATTAACTATCGAATGCAAAGAAATTAGTAGTACATAATTCTGGAGCCATTAAAGCGCTTTAAATTGCAGATTCATGACTGACTTTAACCGAGTTGACAGTGTTTCTCTAGATTCGGGTAAAGGTGTTTTTATGCTGTTGCAGTGACGCTTGAAAACTATATTTTCGCGTTTGTTGGGGGTGATGCTGGCGTTTTTGTTTAAAATCAGTGGACATTGAGTAATTGACTGAAAAAGTATCAGACATCTCTGCGTTTTATTGTCTGAGAAATATCCATTTAAATATATGCATATAAGAACGCAACAGCAGTGTCCCAAATGGGATCATCTCAATTATTTTTGACCAACCTAATTAAGACGAAGCAAAATTGAAAAATTCGTCTATAATGGTAGTCAATCAAACGTTCTTGCAAAGTTACATATAAAGTTCAATGGAGCTTTAGATAGATAGGTAGATGAAATCGATTTATTCTCAAGAAGTCCACCTTGGAGGGTAATATGGTAACGTGACAATAATGTATTGTGCTTTTCGTAGATTTGAAATGCAAAATGTATTGTTATGCAATGCACCGTAAAATCTTAAATAGATGCCCTCCCCCTTTTATGAGCATCCAAATTTGCTGTCATTAAACTACCGTATGTACAACCGTGCATATTTGCGCGTGTAAGTCATATACAACGCAATATTTAACCACTTTTGCATTAGACATGTTTTCCAACACATTTAGTAATGCAATATTGTATACTTGCATACAAATCATAGTTTTTATCATATTTGTATGCATTGCGATGAAAATGCTTTAAAGCAATAAAAATCGCCAGAATTCTGTAGGCTAATAGGCCTAATAATAAGGTCTATTAGCCTACCCGGCATCCGTGGACTAAAAGCTGGACGGCAAATATTTTTGTATTTGTGTTAACGATAGTATAAGATGCAGCATGTCTCCATATAAACTTGATTTCCTCTAAAAAAAACTTTAGATTTAGCAATTAGACAGCTTTTGCTTATCCATTTATTTCAATCTACGATAACTAACAATGATTTAGTAGTATAGGCCACTATAGGCAATAAATAAGCCTTATTCGAATCTTTTTTCCATTCTGCAAAATATAACGTTGTGAAAATTTTTGAAACATGCCCATTGAAGTTATCTCTAAAACAGTACTAATGTGAAAGCAACGCTTATCTTACATTCCATAATATGGAGTTTAAGATGGGTAAAGATAAATTATTTTTCAATTACTTGCGCATACAATGTGCATAAAAAATCTAAGCATATTTAGCAGGATTCATCAGATCATTTACTTAAAACAAAAGCATTCAAATTGTTGCTTCATGCGGGTCTGGCCTTTCTAACCAACATTTTAGCAAATATATACATATACGTAAGTTTGCAGATAACAACATGTTCAAAAACAGAAAAAATATGGAAATTAAGGATATACTTAATCATGTGATAAATGATGTCACATTCTAATGTTGCCTCTCCGGTTGTCAGTAACTTTGGCTGTTTTTATATGTAAAAAATAAGCTTTCAAGAAATCAATAAGTTAAAAATAAATGTAAGTCCTGTTTTGTTCATAACATTTCGATATTATTTATACATGTTGTTCATGAACAGAAGCCAACCTACACACGTATAGGTATGTAACTTGAGCTAATATGCTGAAAAAATATTAATCTTAATTTCCTTCTGTTCAATATTATTTAAAAAGTTTTAATCATCTGCGAAATTGAAAAAGAAACGTACCTATATTTTTGTCTTTTAGTCCATGAAGTTGTCATTCGTCAAGAAAGCAAAAGAGACAGCAGAACAGTATTTCAGCTCCATCTTTGCATTGTAACAATTGTAACATTCTGGTTTATTTTCAAAATATTAAATAGTAACAAAAACCATTGTATTATTTGGCTGAAATTCGTATTTAAATTCTCAAAAAATACAAAAAACATAAAATTGCAAAGAATGCATACTCACAGCAATTACCTTTGTAAGCTACGTCGAATTAGATGTCGCCTTTCCCGACTTTTTTACACATTCCCATTCATATGGGATCATACAGCCAGTATGTATGTAACGGAGCCGAGGTGTCAATTAAGGTTCAATCTGGAGGCTTTCATGATTCCAGGAATTAGTCTGTTTCAAACGTATCAGATAATTAGCTTCATCATGGCTGGAAAATCGAATAGTGTAAAGATTCTCTACTTTATGTGGATCCTATATTCTTTCCCTGCCATTCATAATTACATCTTGATCTGGAAACTAGACAAATATTTGGCTTTCATTAATGGAACCATTCGATTTGGGGGCAGCATAGCACGTAATATATTTATAATAATCAATTTCAGAATTTATGAACCTAATTTTACATGCGTAATAATTTTTTTAGGGAATTTCCGCTCAAACTATAATCCTAACAACGACAAAATCAACAAAATGTGGGACATGTTATGCTCTCAAAACCTCTTCTGGTCATTGGTGTCACCCACAATGATAGCCAGTCATTATTTCATTTTCCCCCATGACCCAGCCTATCCGTATAGTCATCTGATTCAACTAATTCCTGAAAATCACGGCAACAGTGAAGCCATGAAAATGGTGCTCTATGTGACTTATGGCGTCATAAATTTCTACATGATCTGCAAAATGAACTTTGTCTACACATTTCTCCAAGACATGGTCTATCTTTGTTTCTTCGTATTTGCCATGCTAATCAGCAAAGAAATTCGAATAGGAGGGAGGGGCAATGGTAATATGCGAAAATACAAGACATCACTTAGTCTTCGAAAAGTCCCCAATTTGCCAGCGTGTTACAGAGCTATACAACTACTTCTTGCCCTATTCATAAAAACATTTGGACTACTGTTTCTTGCTGGTCATGTTATGATGCAACAATTATGTGTTTTCCCACAACTTACTTTATTCACACAATGGGAGCGACTCACTCACTTTACAAGGGCTATGATGCTAATGAGTTTTATTATGGGAGGTGTGATCTGGCTTTTCATTCTGGACGTTTTCGGAAGATTGGTGACAGAATCTGGAAAGACAGTTAGATCGTGGAGTAGGCTGAGTCAAGTGGTGTGGGGGCCAAGAAAGGATTTCGTTTACATGAAAAAATTTCAGAAAAGTTGTAAACCCTTAATGATTAGATATCAAAGTTTTTACTGTATAAGGCGGTCAACGGTTCTGAGTTTTATGAGAACGACTAGCAGCATTACATTTAGATGTTTGGTGGCCATGAGGAAATAAATCATTGAAAATAATCAAAATAACCAAAACGTGCTTTATTCCATCTTTTATTGTTATCCCATTGTTGCTTTCCAAAAATGTTTATGCAGTTTTTAAACTTGCACACTTGTTATGTATTTAAGTATTCAACTATATTATGATAATATTGATAATAATAATAATATTTACTCTTTGATATACATAAATTAAAAATCAAAAATTATCTACCAAGATATTATGATTGCAAATATGACAACACGTTGAGCAAAAATTATGTGGAGATGCGGGGGATTGAACCCCGGGCCTCTCAAAGTTTCGTAGAATTGCGAATCGAGCGCTCTACCACTGAGCTACATCCCCCACACGTTATTAATGCCACAAAAATATTTGGATCTGAGCTTGGCAGAAATGTTCGGAACTTTTTTATACAATCATGACATGACTTTTGTGATGTGAGTATGTGAGTAGGCATAAAAAAGCCCTCTGCCAAGTAGAAACCTCGTTTCCCCTTGCGGCCATGGCCATGCCATGGATGAATTTTCACTTTATAGTTTCTGTAAATTATTAGCAGAATATTTTAAACATAAAAGTTAATTTTTATAGCTTGATATATTATTTAAGTATTTCATTTTCATTACTCATTAAAAGAGTTAGTAATAGCTGGTATTACCGACATATGTACTAAAATTGTTTCCTTTCCAATAATCGATTAGAAATTGGAAATTGAGTTTAAAATGGTCAATGGTAGACGAGCAGAATAATCAAAAATGTTTTTGACTTGTGTTGCGGTATTTCTTAATGAAAATATGTTATTTGTTATTTTTTTAAAATTATATATATGACATGTATCATTGAAAAACTGATGAAATTAATGAAAATTAATAACGTTTTTCAATATCCTGGTTGGTTTCTGTTTCCATTCCAAAAACGAACGAATGAATAATAATATGCGAAACTCTCAGTATTTAAAGATGAGATTTATAAAAAGGATTCTATAGCTTGTCTTTAAATATAAATCTTTTATGCGATTCAATGATATGATATCTACTTTTCACCTTCATACTCTTTTGTAATTATGACTCCATGCAGCAGCTGATCACTTCTAAAAAGTACTCCTGTTGTAGCTGATATCACATCCTAATTTTTGTTAAAAATTTCTCACGATTAATTTAATTGACCGTTGTCACCGACTACAGCACAATATCATGACAGTTGTTCTTACTGCCTTTGTGATTCTTCTGATGTTAAAAGTTGTGTCCCCCAGCAACATTTTATTTTTCCATCTGGTAGCCACCCCAAGTCATCGCATATCGATCTGGCCACTAGCAGAAAAATTAGCTGAAAGTGGTCATCACGTAACATACATATTTCCCATGGACAATCCTCCCGGTTATCATGCAAAAATTGAGGAGCTCACACCCTCAAAAATGGTTCCCATCTTGAGAGACTATGTTGGCGACTTTGATATAAACTTCCGGCTAAATAATACCGTTGACCAATGGACATCAAAACTGTTCTCCAAGTGTTTGGAACTTTGTGCAGCATTTTATGACAGTCCAGAAGTTACAAAGTGGCTTTCCAAGCCAAACCTTCATTACGACCTTGTAATGATTGATGCCCTTCCCGGTGACTGTGCTTACGGCTTGGTGCATAAGTTTAAAGCAAAACATGTGCTATTTACTCCCGTAATCCCACATTTTATCTGGGACGCGGTTGGCATTGTTCCCGAGTCTTCCAGCATTCCTGAAGGATATTTCCACACAAAACCATCCCAAATGACTGTAGCTGACAACTAACAAAATGGACCCGGTTCGGTGTTTTTTAATGATGCGAAACTTAATTAGACTGAAGATAGGGTGGCCATCCG
>JAQIXX010005209.1:0-14438 GCA_034700605.1 Willowsia nigromaculata | reverse complement strand
TATACTATGAAACTTGTAACGTATCACTTGTCCCTGCTTACTCTCATTTGCCATTCATAATTAATTGGGAAGTGAGAAGTAGTCAAATATGTGTGTTCATATAAGCACGGCTGTTGCAAGATTGTCAGAACGTCATTTCTTAATGAACGTCTTGTACATATTCATAAAGTTTTGGTTAATCGAAATGTGATATTGAGTAAGATAAACAGGGATCCCAGTAAAAGCTGAATGCTCTGTAGAAGCTAAGGACAGCTATGTATGATGATTTGATTTTAGTTCCTCTTGTATGTTTTTAACATTGCTGGAAATTCACAGTATGTTCAAGTCTCCAAATAAACTCAATATTACAAGTAGGTAGATCGTGTTAGAAAGCTTCAATCAAATATTTAAAGAGAAACTAGTTTCCGTATAAAAGTAAGATGTGTAAAAGCTGCTCAGTGTTGGGTATGAAAACATTATGACTGCAACAGTGTTTTCATGTTCTTTTATTAGAAAGGCTCATTCATGTGTCCACGAGGTTTTTTACTCATGATTTTTTAAATAAAAATTTTCAGGTAAACCATTTTCTCACACCTCACAAACGAAATCTACTCGTATTCATTCACAGAATTTCATTCTCGTAAAGGATCAATTACATAAGAAGCACCAACTGCTGACAGTTTTTGATCAGGCAGGTATTTACGTGCACATTTTTGCTTTATTACATTTTTTAAACATGGTTTAGGTATTAATAATTCAAGTACTTGTTCAATTCTGCTCTAAATCAACAAAGGATATATTATTATTTGAAGTTCAGGTCATGTTAAGTTCTGGAAAAAATGTTATTAAAACATAATCATAAAAGAGAACACAACACTGTAAAAGCAAATAAAAGAAAAACTGTCTCAGCGACTGCTTTCTATATACAGTCCTTTCTTAAATACCCTGACTGCTTTGTAAGCATTAAACCTGTGAGCCACAGTAACTGTCAACAATAAAATATCGCAGAAGGAGAGATGATGACTTTTTCATGGACTTTTTGACTTTTTTATCACCAATTTTTGTGAAACTCTTACACAGGAGGCTGTAGTGGGAATATCTGCTGGAGAAACATCTTCACAAAGGTGCTTCCCTGCGTGAGTGCAAAGCTTTGTATTTTTATCTTACTTTAGAATTCTCTCAAGAAGGGTATATAAGCAACAACGCTGCTTTACAGTACAAAACTTAAGAAAAATGTAATTTCAAAAAGAAACCTATTGTTAAGATTTTCACACACTTATACTTCATACATAATTGTAGATGAATAATGTGAAATATGAATATTATGAACCCATTTTTGTTCAGTTCAAATATATCTATAAGCGCCAGCTCACAGTGACAGTAGAATATGTCTGAATTGCAAGCTTTCTTGTAAGCTTTGGAATTTGAGCTCGTCATTCATACTATCATAATAATAATAAGCTATATGGCCTACCTCACTTCTCCACCTACTTCTCACAAGATTTTATAAAGTCATCATAACAAAACCAAACAATCAGCTTTGTCACCATAAAGGAGTGAATGATTCTTTCCACTTAAAATCAACTTAAATATATGTTATTGCTTTTATTACTACAAAAGCTATTGTCACATTGCTCTTCTGTGCTGCGTTCAAAGTCAGTGAGCTATCTACAAGGATCTGAATGTAGTTGAGTCCGAGTCAAGTATGAGTTAACTGTCACTTTCCATTGAAAGAAGGGCACCATTGTGTAAGGTAACAATATTATACTGGAGAATCAGAAAAGTCCAGGTAAACACATTACATAAAAGGAGAGGTATGTATGTGTAATGAGTATGTATATAGCACAGCTTGATGATAAAGGATTATAAAGTTTATTCAAGCGTTCATCTGTGTGAAGAAGACAACCGATTTTTTAAAAAGATGAAAGCTAAAATAAAGATAATAAGAGCTTCATTGGCAGAGAGTTTTGAGTGCTCAAGAACTTGATGTTAGTCTAAACGATTGTAAATGACAATGCTTTGTAATGAGTTGCTGTACTCAAGACTAGAACTAAGACCTAAGAATAGTATAAAACAAATAAACTAAAAACAATAAGCTTTTATTCATGTTTTTAAAAATCATGTTTCTTTCTCGCTCCCGCGTTGTTTTATCCAGAATTTTGAATTTTTTCCGTCTTTATATCTGGTTGTCTTGTCTTGTTACTTCTGTCAAATGATATGAAAGGACTTGTCTTTGTCACACACTATGTGTCCCTAATCTGTCCCCACGTCACATTTGCATTCATATACACCCAGATGCATGCAAAGCCGGGTTAGGCTTTTGAATCATACGGAAGCAGCCACCATTTGAACAAAATCTCTGAGCATCTGTGTTTAGATCATCATCGTCTTCATCGTCAAGTTGATGATAATGATGTAACTTCATCCGCCACTTCACACACCAACCCCTATGATCACTACCACAAGAATCCTCCATATTCATGCATATATTTCTGGTTTATTGTAAAAAAGGATTTACAATGCTTATGAACTCTGAAGTCTGAGTTAGTCTGTAACTGATAGCCAAACTAATATAAGGTGGGTATAGGTTGGTTCACACCAGATTATTCATGATGGGGTGAATTTATTCTAATATCTAGCTAGATTTTTTGTCATCAGTAAAAAATGACAGTGTTGGTGAATAAATAATAATATGCGTAGATAATGTTATATCTATTTTCATGTACCACTCTCTGCAAAACTGTATCTTCATAAACTTTAACAATGTTACTTGCTAGACCCCTAAATTTTATATCTGTATACTGTCAGGTACACTATTTCCTAGTATTAATAAAAGTTCAGCTCAGCACATGTATTATGTGCATATGGAAATGTAGGGTTGGTCGACAGTTTTGGTTGGTCTGGTATTCAAACAATAAAGATGCATAGGAATGCGTGTGAATCAAACCTCAAATTATTTGTTTGACAAAAAATTGACTTCATTCAAGAAAATTCGTTGCTGTATCATTTGATTCATCCTTTTTCTCGTACTTTTACATTCATAAAAAACCAAAGTCAGAAAGCCATGTTGAATGGAGTTTCATCAGCATTTTCTTTTATGATTCTATCTGATAAGGGTAAAAATTGGATTCGCTGTTTTCTCCATATTGGTCAAAGCGTTCATCCTCTTTTCTCAGGCACGGCTATTGAATTATGAAGGAACAACAATAAATATACATTGAAGGATAAACCTTAGGGTACGATTTTTATTGACAATGTTGGAAAGGCAAATGAAGATGTGTAAAATTGATATAAAATTCAGATGAAAAATGGTTTCGCTTTGTCTACAAACCTCTATATTATGTACATGTGAGTAGAGTTATCCTATCACTTAAATATCACACAAAAATAAGGGGTTTCCCAAAAAACACAATTCTGAATTCACCCCTTAGTAGAGGATTTCTACAATGTGCCTATCATGTTGAATGGATTTCCTCAGCTCTAATTTTTCGTCTTAAATCTGTGAAGGACGAATGGAAATTTCGGGTAGTTGTGTATATTTTATTACGTTTCGGCATTTTTCGTATTTTACAACCATGGTCGTTTGTCGAATCTGGACTTTGTCTAACATATAATATATCTAGGGAATCATACGTACACACGATTTTTCCCGTTTCAACTCCGAGAAAAGTAATACATTTTCCCGGACAAATGATTGTGAAAAAGTGTCAGGAAAAGGAAACTCTTGAATTTATTATACACGCGCTACTTCGATACAGGATAGGAAACGAGGCTAATACATCATGTCGTTTTATTATTTGTTGAGTTTTGATCATTTTTATAGTATGTTCCATATTTCACTGTTGAGTTATTGCTTCAATTCATTTATTACCAGTGTTATGAAACCCAATAAAAAATAAGATGATAAGCTATTCTCGGACACGGTTGAGCTAGTAAATATAACATTGATTATGATATATACACAATAAAACGCGTTGGTAGTTTCAATTTGACGTATTACTGCTATCATGAAAAATAGTCAATGATCCGTATGTTTGTAGCCACGAGCGAGGCTTGATACTTACTAGTTACTAGGATTGGATACATATCAAAGAATAGTTTGGGGCAAGTGAATATTTGCAGTATAAGCTGCAGATGCAATCCCACATTTTTTCATATTTTTTACTCACTTTTAGAAAATGATGGTCGCACACAATACTACGCTATCATGTCCCACGGTGAAAACTGGCGTTTTACAAATGTACCGTTTAGAGATTAATAGTGGCACCAGCCCCCTGATGGCCGGAATGGACAATGTACCATAATACACTTATTCTTTCCTCAGAATAATAGTTTTTTCTCTTTTGCTTTTTTACTGTATCACACTCAATATAAGATATACTTAGCTTTAATTTTTATAACAGTTCATTGTGTTACGTTGTGTGTTTCAAGTGGCACTACGTATCTAGTCTATAGAGACCATTTTGGAAAAAAGAGACGTCTTTTGGGAAGGGTAATAAAAGTGCCATTATGGAAACCCAGGAGCCATAAGCCACAGTCAAGATTGTTTTTGCTGGCTGCTAATTTGCTTTGAGTATTATGAGGGGAATAGTTTTGCCCTAAAAAAACTGCATTGTAAAAAGTAAAACTTAAAAGTAAGGCAATATGAAACATTTTTCTGATATAAAATGCATCGCTTAGATCTTTTTTATCAGCGTAAAGTTACTTTTGCGTAGTGTTGTGCCAAAGCGTCACAAGTCACAACACTAAATCCAATGTGTTTTCTCTGTGAGTAGGAAAGAATCATTCTTAAGCACATGACAAGAACTGGGTTGATCTAGCCAAATTCAACGGAATAACACAGCATTAGTCATAATTTTCTGAATGAGATGAGGACCTTAGAAATGCATAAAACATTAAAGCAGAGTTATTGGTTATGCATGTTTCCAAATTTGTATGCTTTCGGAGAATTAGATTGATGAGTAAGCTGTTGACTGATTGCAACCTATAAAAAAGTGGAAAAGTGTCCATCAACATCAAGTAACTGCAATTATGCAGTTGCATACTAACACAATTCTGACCGGTTTATATAATAATAATTATGTATGATATTTGTATTCGAGTTTGATACCAGTTTACTCTGTTGAGGTAAGAAAAAACTTGGAAAATTCAAAGGTGGAAGCAAGGAGACATAATAAGGTCTCACATCTCTCGTTGATATCTCGCCTTCGTTTGATAAATGGACTCGGTAACAAATGAAAAATGATTTGAGCATTGTAGCATGACACCTTCACAAATTTCTTGGGAGATATAAGTCCCCACTCGTTTTCTCCCCAAAGCATGGTACCACAAGACATTGAAATATTACCTGTACATCGCTGCTCGATGTATGCCTCCCTATCTAAAAACTATACATATCATGGAACACCAAAAACACTGGGAAAGTTGTAACTTCTGAATTCTATAGAAGTTACCTGTTGTGCTTATCAGTGGTTATCATCAAACATAATAGGGACAGAAAAGTCACAACAACCAAAGCACAGTTTGAATTTATAATGTTCAACTGACATTTATCATGTATCATAAACGAGCGAGCTTTAGTAGTGATACTTCCACTGGCCTAGTAAGTGCGTTTCAAATCCTCTTTTAATCATTTCAGTTACATAGGATGAAACCATATAATATATCAATCTAGGTTAAATCCACTTTTCAACATAGTTATATTAATGATGCAATGGATTATTTTCTGATGAATTAACTAGATCTGCAACTTAAATGCTTATACATGCTTATACAATTCTAACACAGGTGAGGGAAACATACTCTAGAATCTTTTCCATCTATATTTATACGTTTTTTTGTGAAGCATAGATACAGATCGGTAATGTCTCTTGACTTGTCCTTATTTGTTATAAGACTTACAATTGAGCATGGGTTTCATTTTTAAGATGTGCATAATTACACGTATCAAACAGTTGGTTCACCAATTCATCTCTTCAACAATGCAATTCGATATATTCTCCCCTCTAACGTGATTTTTTACAAAGATTGATCCAGATCAATTTGAATCAAACAAATTAAAATGATTTATGGTTTAGTCATAATATCACTTTCACTTCTGCTGTCGAGTTTTGTTGATGGTACGTCAATTCGTCAATCAAAATGAAATTCATGTAAAATGTTTTATAACGATTATTTCAATGATACTTGGTGCCACTGATGCTCGCCTGTGTCATAATTTACTCTGTATCATGAAATAAATAGATTCAATTGGCAAACATGCAGAGAAGTATATCATCACAATACTCTTTTTATGCCACTAGACTCATGTAACAGAAATTTCCCAATATTTAATTATTTTTATGTATTATTATAACAGCTACACAAAATTGTTGGAAAATGATTTTTTTCAGTAAATAATGCTTTCTCCAACCTTGCAAAATGCTTTCAGTTTCTGTATACTGATTAAAAGTTTCTAAATAAATTCAAACATAATAAACGCCAAATAAATGTCCATCTTCCCTCAAAATGATAGTTTTATAGACGTATTAATTAAAGTTTTCTTTCACTTTAAATCGCAATGTATTTGTCTAAAATATTTGATTGTTAGCTAAACTAAGGAAAATTACGTAATGATAGTTTTACTTTGACCAAGGTTTTTCTTATCTCCAAACGCATGTAGTGCGTTTCTGTGTTTTTTAAATTTTTTTTTTCAATCTAGAACTCAACGATAAAAGCTTTCCCGCGTCCTCTGAATGAGAGAGAAGAGTTTTTCAAATAATTAGCAATGAAAAGTATGGATATGCATAAATATTGTTGTTCATTTGATGTATGCCACATACCACCTGAAACATGTACATGAGCACCTTGCTTAATCTAATAAATCGCTTTTTACACGATTCAGCTCAGCTTAAAGTTCACATTCGTGGATGCAGGTATTCATGGGGTTGGGAAATACTTAAGTAAATGATCTTTTTTACAATTTCCAACCCACACTTCACACTTTACTCCCATCAACACAAATGGTTATCAACTCGCAAAGTCATTCATTAACTTAACGGCTGGCACGGAAGGTGTAATTAGTAATTAGCCAAGCAAGCATGCAAATGTTGAGCCCATTTACCAGAATCATAATTGTTCTAAATGTATATAAATGTTTAAATTCATGTTGATTGTTATGATTACTCAAAAAACATGCCAGAAAGTTGTAAGAGTTGAAGTTGATTGGAAACATTGATAAAAAATTAAGGTAGAAGGCTAGATGTAGAAAGAGTTGAAAAAATTATGATGACGGTGATTAATATTGTAACGATATGTGTTTGAATATAAGTATGTAATGAGTGCAGTGCTAGCTAAAAATACTGCTGGCAATAATAAAAATTTCAAAAGTCACTTCTGACTAAAACTGTTTCTACCCTTTTGTAGTTCAAGACAAGCATTTGCAATCTACAATGAAGGTTTTCATAATATGTACATACTTTCATCAAGATACAGTGTGCGACCGACGGACGGATGATGTGAATTTTGTTAACTTTTTATCAGCATTTTCTATTGATATATTTCATGTACATGCACCAGCAAACACGTCAAATAATTTGCTTGTCTTATAAACATCTCTGTACTTTGTTTTTTGTAACACCTCAGCCCTCACAGCGAAACCACCACCCTGAGAGAACATAAATACTCATAATATTATGTGTACAACAACGTCCTTAATGAGAAAATTGTGGCCTTTTCCTCAGTGCCCCTATTAAGTTGATTGATAAATGAGCGTTTTCCGCACCAGAAAATTACTGCTTATCACCCAAGACTTATTTTCAAGTGAAAATAATGTGTGATTATTAGGGTCGTTACCGTCAAATCCATCAAAAGCAACTACATACATGCTACATCGTTATAATTATTGCAAAGTGTAATACTGTGTTGGTAATCGTTAGGTACCCGAATGCATGAAATAAAAGAACCAATGTATGTAGCAAATAACCATGGGCCATGGGTTTTCCATTCAACAACGATTTACGCTTGTATTGGGTAGTAATAATAATTTTCAGTAGCAATTTGATTCCAATTCTGTAAAAGTCCATCATCAATTTACTCTGCTGTTGCAATATATAGTAGCAGTATGAATGCGGCAAGTTTTATGTTGGGCTTGACTTGATGTCCTCGCTTTATTACACTTCACACCGATGTGCATGTATTTTAAGTTTACAGGTTATCTTTTGTACCTGACCACACATTTTATAAAAATTGAGATTATAATAATGGGCATGTAGCATGTATATTTGCTGTTTAAACGCTTCTTATGTATCCTGATTGTAGGTCTAGGTTTTTTCTCATTTGGTGATAGGAAGCCCACCTACATGACTGCACGAGCTGTGCGATTATATGAAAGGGAGAGAGGGAGAAACTACTTTTAAATATAAAACTCATAATATCTGTCGACGATAAAGTTGCCGAAAGGAGGCAATTTTTATATAAAGTCGCAGCCAAGGTATTGTTGGTGAAACAAACCTTCTTGACATATAAAGTGGATAAAAATGTATGCACTCATAAAAAACAACACATGTTGGACAGCCGACAGTTGTTCCGACTCACAAAATACTTTACTGCACTGTTACACTGTGGGAGTCAAGAGATCACTTATTTTTTTTAAAGTGTTGCCACTGCTTTAGGAGAAACAGCCGAAAATCTAATTGAAACAAGGATTTATGACCACCTAATTGATGCCTTTCAACTTGGCTCTAACCCTTTGCTTTCATCTCGCCCTCAACGCTTCGTCTATGCAATAAACATACAACTTAAGCAGGCAAGCATGGAGTCTAGTGCTCTGTTGGATTTTGAGATGGATAGAGTAACAGTTTAATATTAATTGGAAAAGTGTTTGTAGTTTGAATTTTATTCTACTTATTACTAAACAAAGCCACAGTCCATTCAAAGTCTATCTACAAAAACATTATCCTGCACGTTTTAATGTTGTCCATTTAGTTTATTTGTTATGCTTACTACCCTGCATGAAAAAATTATTTTTGCCAGTTAGTTGCAAACAAAAATTTAAAAAGAATGATCCAACTTAGACCAAGATCCGGCAAAGCTCATTTGGATGCAATAAGGCATTACTCGTATTCATTGAGCTCTTGTCTTAAATTACTGAAGTCGCTCACAAAGAGACAGACACATGATCAATCATTAATTCTTTCAAAGAATCAATATCAATTTATGAACAAGACATGCTTTTATATGCATAAAATAGGCAAATGCTAAATATGTTCACGTAAAACTAAAATAAATATAAAATATAACTATGATAAGATCGTACAATTAAGTTTGATGTTTTGACATATTGTGACAAGATGTATAGCAAAGATGGTACGTATCGGCATAATCAGTTCATTTACAATGCATCAAGATGCAACAACACAAGAACTGGTATATGGTGGATTGCATTTTATGCGCTTTGTAAGTACCAGTCCACTAGTGAAGTACACGTCCTGTCATGGAGAATGATTATAAGAGATTAATGATGAGTCGCGTTAACTCTGTCTTAATCAGAGTAGTATTCAATTAGGTTTAATCGTCAATAAGTTAAGCTTTATAAAATGAACGAGAAATAAGAAATGACAATGCTAGTAATTGTTATATTATTATGTAGTCCAAGAAATTGCTGGATTCATTATTAGAAGCACCTTAAAAGTGTTGCATTTGTTGTTACATTACCTTCCGCCAACAATGTACGACATATTTAGAAAATACTTTACAGCTGTCAGAGACTATTCACAATAATTTATTACTTGCTCATGTCTATGATAATTATGTGTAAAATTAATAATATGGAGCGAAGCTTTTTATCTTTATTGGCACATTTGCTCACTGATGGTCTAAAAATCATCATTTATGGGGATTCAACAACCAACATAAACAGGTATTCGAATTTCAGTTTCAATTCAAAAGAAACATATGCATCAACTAAGCATTCTATTGATAAATGTATCAGAAATGATACTTTAGATATTGATTCACTACAGAGATGCCTTGTAGTACCGTTTTGCTTGTTCCATATCCTTTTGGCATTGTGCGATAGTTTCATCCACTACACAGTTCTCCGGCTTTGGAACTGACATTCTTAACGTTTCCACGTTGAGCTCAGGCTGATGAGCAGGATGTGCAGTCATTGGGAAAGCTGAGAATATTTTAAAATATCAGCCGGATATCAAACAAATATAAACAACATGCATAATTTTCCACTTACTGGCCATATTCAGAAGTACATCTCTTGGCTTATTGCAATATGGCTTTGTATATGCTCTCATAGCCTCCGAAATGTAGTGATGTCCAAACTAAAATATAACATTGATGAAGATTCACATCAAATTCAGGTGCAATGGGTGCAATACACTTGTGATGGGAAGTGTATGTCAAGAAAAATTAATAGTAACCTGGGATAAGCGCGGTGCATCATATTTTATGTAATTTCGGTCTCGTCTTTCTTCAACCCAGTTATTCAAGAGGACACGAGGCTCATAAGTACAAACGTGTGGATTTTCAGCGAATCCTTGTCGCGGTTTTGGTTCAGACATTCCCATTCGTACTTTCCACGGAATTTCATCGTATGGATCGCCATAAGTACCTTGAATTAAAAAACAGTTACTTTAGAACTTAGAACATGACGCATTCTTTTATTTCATTTCCATTTTCGTTATTCCAAAAAAAAATAATATTTTCTTTCATTTAACCAACCAGATCGGATTGAATAATGGAAAGGGCCTCCTATTAATGATACATTGCTTGCTCGTAGAATTCGCTTGGAAAAGTCAACATTGTTACCCTCCATTTTCCGTTTGTCTTCAAGATTATATACATTTTTGGCATCCAATATATTTTCAACAGTGATTCGTTTGTTTCTCTTCCTATCTATCTCGGTCGCCATTTTAAAATGTAGTGAGGGATGTCAAAATAAATAAATAAATTCAGCGTTTGTGTAAATGGAGTTCACCAGAATGTATTGTATGCGACGAACACGCAGTACTCAATTAAAGGAATTCATAAAATCTTTCAACTCTCTGTTTACACAACATTTAAATTACTAGTGCCAGTGTTCATTGCATTCTCTAATTCGAATAAACATAAAGTATAGTTTGTCCAAATATAGCTGTGCAAATCAAACTACTATGAACATGGAAGGACATCATGGGGCATTGTGAAAGTATCCAGGGCAAACATAGCAGACGCAGCGCAGTCTCATGAGGGTAGTAGATATTCATGGTTATGGCATTCACACTACTGAAAACTTGCCTCCTCATTTTGTCTGACCGTAACAATCAATGCTGTTAATTTAGAACTCATGAACACGTTATTATTTCTATTGCGCAAAATTGTCTTGTCAGAGATGCTCATTCATGAAGTTCGGAAAACGAAACAAGAAATGAATTGGCCGATTATGGATTTGCTTTTGTTTGGTTGGTTTATACACTGGTTTTATAGGTTGTGCTGCTGTGTGGGAATACTACGAATCAATATTCATGTACGAGACGAGTGGAATGAAAACTGGTAAATTGAATTGATCCTCGCTTGAAAATGAAGCAAGTAGCGGCAGCTATATGTACGCTGCTGTTACTCCCTATTGTTTGGCAGTGCTCCGTTGAGTAAATTCATACGAGCGAGTAAAGATGTCGTATTACGCAGCAAAGTTGGCATTGTTCATTTAGAAAAAATCAAGCATAAACATTCTCTTTTCTTCTACTCTGTCTCTACCCGTAGACCAAATGTTATTTTCTCATATGCCGTGTTTTATGGATATTTTTAAACTATTACCAAAGTTAATGTGTCTTGTTGTAACATTTTTATTTCATGCTATAATCAGTTAACCTCACCACATCAATCAATGCGTTCGATAAATTTTATTGTCTCTTTTAGTGCAATTATCTGTATTTAAAGGAATTACAATCGTAATTTCATAGTATATGATACGATAGTCAAGTGTATTCTAAGCGTAAAATTAAAATTGCACAGTAATTTTCACAATAGTTTTATACAACTTACGAGAATTGTATTGATAGTTATATATATCGCTACATAATAATTACATCGACCATTACATGTGGTGTTGAGAAGACCTTTAGGAAGATTTCACCCTTAAACCTTATGCTTTTTGGACCTAAAATTATCCAAGAGCTCAGTAATTTGAATTATTTCTATGATTATTGCTAGAAATCTCCAATTTTCAAAATCGCCTATCAACTAATCAATTGTTTTAGTTTTGGGACGCACCATGAGCAGAGCATTTATAAACGGCACTTACATTAGAAACCATAAAATATTTTTTAAACTATAAATATAAACCATTATCAATCATACAGTAGAAGGGTATTGTACATAATTGTATTAAGATCAATTACTCTAAATATAACAAATGCATAAATTTAACTAATAAAAGTAAAGTTGGTTGATATTATTAATGTTCTAAACTATGTCTAAAATGAATTTTTGTGTATGCATCGCAAATTTTTTAATAAAAGTTATAGGGCTTTTTATGTATGTAATAAACTGCAAGCCTGGAAGTAGGAGGAAAAAAGCAACAGGAACATTCCCCGAATACTGCGTGACTGTTCGTGCACCGCATGTAATGTCGATAAGAAAGATTTTACAGCTGAGAAATAGAAACGTTTGTGTCAACATGTCCGGGACCCATTAAGGTAGTTAGTATTCCCTGCCAGATCCATTGTAACTGCCCGGCTCATTTTATCAAGCAAATTCCAGCTCAGCAAAGTGGTAAACGAAACGTTCAGAGGAGGAAGGAAGAAGGTTAGCAACTCTCCCGACATCCAAACCAAAATGCGTCGTAGTAGAAGCAGAGAAAGTCCTTTCTTTCTATTTTACGTGCTTAGTATTCATCTCTAGTCATTTCAATTCGACGCGTTTTCTTTCTCTTGCCATAGCACTACCACCACCACCACCACACCACCGTTTCCTGGTTATGGTCTGGCTCATTTATCTCAAGCTCGAAAAGATCCGATCTCATTCGACGGCGGCGGTTTCATAGACTTCCACAGATTGTCCATGAAATGGGCAGCACACTTAAATCCAAAATCTATAATATTATGCCTCTTTGGCATTTATTCTGTTTGCATGTCATATAGACCTATTGCCTCCTGTGCGACGTTACAAGCGAATAAAAACACAACATTCTTTTTCAGCCTACTGTACTAAGAAAAAAATAGACTCTCATTGCTTGTGCAGTCAATAAGCGTACTAATAGTGAGAGTAACGACTACACTGGTAAAAGTAATAATCCATATTATTATATGCGCCTGGTCGTGACAGCTATATATGCAACATAAAATACTACCTACATAATACACTCATTCTACATGCAACCGCTCCCATCCCATTAATTTGATGATGAAGCGGCAGAAGTAGTAACGTTCATGAAAACTCTCCACTACCGGACACATATCAAACGAAAGTGCCTAGTTAATGATTTGGAGTAGAATATTTGATAGTTTTCTACATTCACTGAGACTAAATACGACAATGTGTCATCCAGGAATACATAATATCGAAAATTATCTTATCCATTTCTTCCTCATCAATAATGCAAGATGTCACCAACTCTAGCTACCTCGCGCTTAAATACAAATATTACTTTATTGCATGCTTGCCGGAGTTATTGTTAGCTAGTGTCAGTTTTTATCTTTCACATATATCATTTTACGTAATCCACAAAGAGCTTGTGGGCTCGTGCTCATTTTCCCGTCCATTAGTACCACATGCTGATGTTACATTCCAATTTTCAAAGTAATTAAGTAAATGCATGCCAATAGAAACTCACTACTACGAGATCAAATGAAGTTGTCCCAAATACTCAAGTCAAATACTACACCAAACATCTACGAAATTGTCAGATATATCGCACACTTGACTTAACTGTTCGTGTTTTACCTTCAGTATTTCTCGTCAGAAACGTGTAGCTTGGAGAAATTTTTTAATCTAACGATTTGCATATGAGAAAACCCTGAATTTTTTGGAATGTACAAATTGTATACGCAAATTAGAAAGCAGTATATGAAAAAAATGACACTACATAACAAAGGCAGTCCAAATAGAATGAGCACTCATGCAATTCATAAGGGTTTCCGTCCTGAGTAAAACTTTGCATCAACAGTTTAGTTAGGTCACTTAATGGAAACAATGGAGAGTGTGTATATTCAATTTAAAAACGGCATTGTAGTGGCTTTTGGGTAGAGACAAGAATTAATGCTCGAAAAGGCATTGCCTATGTTTAGCATGCAACGAGAGACCGCATTTCTCAATGTTTGCACGCACTGCGCAAGTTTGCAACATTCTTCATGGTATAAAAACGGAAGCGAACGCTTTTCGAAATATTATGTGCATACGTACAGACGGTGCCCACCTTCCAATAATCCTTCTTTATAAGCGTTGAAACAGCTGATTTGGTGTAAGGCAGCCTACAGCTGCAGCTTCAG
>JAQIXX010005208.1:0-14439 GCA_034700605.1 Willowsia nigromaculata | reverse complement strand
CCGTCGTAGTAGACAGTACGGGAGGGAAACACAATCCCAAAAAGGTTATCATTTTCCCTGAAACCAAAATGTTAATTAGTATAATGTGTAATTAACTGATACACTGGAAGGGAAAGTATTATTAGGTGATTGGAGTACTTACTCAAGAACTTTGGCCAATCCTTTGACAGCCAAATCGTTCACAGCTCTCTCCTCCATCATGGAATCAATGTAGTCAGGTTTCCTTGTCCCGAACCAATCGAAAAAGCGACTGCTTAAGTATTCATCCTTTTCGAAATCCAATAATCCCACCTCGGAGTCAATCTTTTCCATTTGATTCTGAACTTTAAACGCATTTACAAAAAACTTGGTCGCTAAATCCACTAAAATCCCAACAGCCATGAAAAACGGAGCGGCTAATGGAAATGCCATTGATAATCCAGTAACGATGATGGTGTTCACTAGGCCTAACGAATCGGAAACGATGTCTGCAATGGCGTCATCTCTATCGTACTTATTCGTCACGTCATACAGTCGCCCAACAGATTTGGTAATGGACCAAATACTCAGTCCTATATCAGCAGCGGCTCCAATTGGAAATGCCACTTTGCCCAAAATTGTTGCAGCTTTTCCCAGTTTGCTTATTTCACCGAATATCTTGACTCCTCCGGAGGCAACCCCATTGGTGATTAGATCATAACCAACGCGGCTTCCAATGATGATTTCTGAAGTTGTGTCGCCATTCTTGAAGCAGTTGTAAAAATTCTGGGCAAGGAAAAGTGAAGCCAAAGAGGTCACTCCTTTGGAAAATCCCTTCACTCCAGGTCTTTCCGCAAAGGCGGAAATTTTCTTGTAAATTTTTGTATTGCTAAGTCGCACTTTTGACTTCACCTTATTCAAACCCTTCTCGATGCCATGCAAAAATTCAGAGGTCGCTGACTCTGAGACATCGGGAGAGACATGTGGCGGCTCCTTGAATTCCTCCAGATTGGATATGGTGTCGACTACTTCCACGTGAGATTTGAGGGCCTCATATTCCACCAGTTTCCACATATTTTTGAAATCCTCTTCACTCCCAAATTTCAATTTTATTTTCTCCTCATTTATTCTCACCATCTCAGCCATCTTTCTCTTCTCAGCTTCCCCCGCATTCGTGTACTTTTCGATAAACTCTTTTGGCGTGATTAACTCCTTATCAATCTCCGGATTCAAGTGAGTCGCGCTCTCTGTTACGGCTTTAATTGTCTCATCAGCAATTCCCTTTAGCCTTTTGAACTCCACATAATTTTCCTCGAGTACTCCTCGACGGGCACTCTTTGTTAATTCTGTTAATCCCAAATCGTCCCAAAATTTTCTTGTCGCTTTTGCTACTATCTCCAGTTCCTCTTGCGTGAACGTACCAACTACTCTGCTTTCATGCAGAATATTTTTCGATCCTTGAGTTTCCATCTTGTTGAAATGTTTTGGTTTCCCGTTTTCATTTACCCCCAACTCCACCTTTGTTTTAACTTGAGCTGCTCTCACCTCCACGTTGACTGGAACTCCTCCATCATAATGCAATGTAAGGTCGGTAACCACGTACTCATTTTCCGTCATGAAAAAGACACCATCCTTCCCTCTTCTTGATAACATCTTTATAGATTCCGGTGAAAGCTTTCCATCTGAGGTGAGCACTTGTTTGGACTTCCACTCATTAAACTTGTCTCTGATATCAGCCTTTAGCGTGTCAATGTCTGTATCTATAATTGTCACTTTCACCGACTTCTCCGTTTTCGTCTCCGTTTCACCGTTAATTCTCTCAAACCAATTATCAAACTGTTCGCCACTTCCTCTGCTCTCATAAGGGAGGATCCCACTTTGGTACAACTTGTAGTTCAAATCGATCAAATACTGCTTTGCATATGAAGGATCCCTGGTCAATTCCACAAAGCTGTCTCGAACATTTCCATTGATATCTATGGCTCCACCGTTTAAGTATAAATGTTTCACTTCGAATCTGGTTAGTGAACTGGACATGCACAGTTTTTTGAGGGCTTCTGTCTTCGCAAACTCCTCTTTCCATTGCTCCTTAGCGGATTTCTCTCCATTTGTTTTAGGGGGATCCCTTTCGGAATTGACATCGTGTTTCTGGAGTCGGATGAAGGCTCCACCTGGGTCATCGTTGCTTCCATCACGTGACCAAGTTGGAGTTAGTAGGAGAGCAACAAGTACATATCGCAAGATCATTTTGTACCTTACCACTTTACAGGATTTAAGATCTCCTTGTTTTTTATATAATATGTAAAATAATAAATGGAAGTTGAAATTATGGACAATTCAAACTGTGGCTTTTAAAGCACACTACACGATTTCCAGGAACCGTAATTAAAGGCCTTAAAAAATTTTGAAATATTTTTATGTGATTCAATTATGACTGCTTAAACTTTGTGTAAAGGCTTATGAGCCACTTCTGGAACTGTTGAATTCACGACTGAGTAAATGGCATCAGTTAAAACGCATTGCCCTTTGTATTGCCAATATATCATGAGTTCTTCATTTTACGGTGAATAGTGATTTTCCAGGACAAGTTCAATGTATTCTACTCTGCGTGACAAGAAGTTGATCAAAGCCAATAACGTAGATCAAAGTTCAAAACAGACAGGACGTAAGTGCATTCCAGGTTGCCTAGCGTCAATATAGACAAATGCAGTAGATGGTAGATATCGATGAAAGTTTACAAGGCAGAATTTGTGCGTATAGAAATTCAATGCATAATATGTTATGTTTGAAATGTTATTAGCGTTAACTGGTTTCCCAAATAATGTATATTCTATAAGAATGCCGTGTGATAAGCTAATGTTGCAAAATTTCAGCTTCAATATTGACGCTAACAACTAGGCAGTGTGGAATGAATGTGGTGAAATATGGTCCATCTTATACATTATGTTCTAACGTAAGTTCTTGGAAACAGAAGGGTTTATTACATAAACTACAGCATAGTGCTTTACATAATATGTAAGGTATCTGCATTTTTCTCTTGTTCTCTAATTGCGTGACTAGAAAAACGTTAAGTTTCGTTTTGAGAATTGCATTGCATAAACCACACCGTGCATTAAAAAGTGGGCAGACGGTACTAACTAATATTAAATTTGAGCAAAACGGTGATTAACATAATATTACTTACCATTATAAGGAATAAGGATCTGCGCTGTAAAACCAAGTGATGCTCATGAATACAGACTTCATATTGTGTAATGTAATAACTTAGATTCAGATAATTCCACTTTTCGACTACACTCTAATTCAGCCAAAGTCTGCAAAATATGTGTCATAAATATCGTAAACGGGAAACACTATAATTATGCTGATATTTCGTTTATGTCCATGCTTTTTGAAGTATGCTGATATACCAACGCTACATACCTAAGCAGACTACTCAGAATTATTTTGACTTCGTTTTACTCAATATTCTAAACGTTTTTCATAGTTTCTCTTTCACATGGCAAGCTCCTTGCCAGAGCTGGATACTGACAAATGTTTTATGTATCTTGTTACTACTAAATTGTGAAAAATTATCATCCAATGATATAATAGTTCATATAAAGGTCATTTGACCTTAATATTGACAAATATTTGACAAAGAGAAAAACTTTTTGACCCCGGTAAAATACCTCATTAACCCCCTTAATTTTTCTGTTATCGGAAGGGTACAAAAAATACGGAAAAAATTTACGAGTGAGGTGTTTTATATCTATATATATATATATATATATATATATTATATCTATAGATAAGTGAGTATTTTTACACGGATTTGTCTTTTTAGCCATAAACACTAGCATGGAACACATACTTACGCCTATAAAATAACTTAATACAGTAGTTACTGTGGGACAGACTTTACTAAAAATTGTTTGAGACTACTAATCAAAATTTGAATGACAAAGTTGTAGAAACCAGTTAATTAAAAGTATTTTTAAAGAGATTTACAGCTAAACTGGCTTAAACAAATATCTGCTGTATGAATTTAGTTAGTACCTAGAAAAAGAAAGAAAAGTTACAAAGTACCAAGAAAATGAGAATTATTTTAGAAAATATACTGGAAAAATATTCATGTATCTCAAGATAAGTGGAAGTATCATAAACGTTAATTGAAAAATGAGAATCAAAATAGTGATGCTTAGGATTTAATGATCAATACTGATCGTGTTTCTGAAAAAACTCCTGAAAATGTTTTTAGAATGGACCCCATTCAATGAAGTTATATTTCTGAAGATAAATTATGGATATCATGAAAGTTGTCGACTTTAATCTAGCCTTATATGCAATCAAATGAAATAGACTAAGTAATTTAAAGTATTTTTGGTTACTGCACCGAAGAAAAGTAACTAGTATAATATCCCATTCATCTAAAGAAATGGAAGATATTGGAGGAGTAGTAAAACTAAACTTCATATAAACCTATGATAGCTTTTAGACCCTGGATTGCATATCATTCAACTAAAACTTTTCAGACATTACATACGTATGTTTATATGTTATGCTAGTAGTTATAGTTATAATTTAAAGACAAAGATCAGTAAAAATCCTCACTTACCCTTATAAAACACCTCACTCGTAATTCTTTTTCCGGAATTTTTGTACCCTTCCGCTAACTGATAAAACTTAAGGGGGTTAATGAGGTATTTTAAGGGGTCGAATAAATGCATGCCTTTGACAAAATAGTGCGTAATATGTAACTTTTGTGCATAATGTTAAAGACCGTAAATGATATAATTATTAAGTTTTGGTAAAACTATTTGCTCAGTTTTGAGAGACTGGATAGTAATTAAATCCAGAAAAAGTCAAATTGAAACAGCGTGCCATATAAAATTATTAAAAATCAAGTCGTCAAGAACTCTTGCAGACATATACAAAAAAGGTTACTGGAGTACTTAGTTCTCATACAACTGAACTGATACCAAAAGTTAAAGTTATGACTAATATTCTATTCATTTATTTAACTAAATATTGTTTAAAAACTTTTTTTGCTGCTTGCATACTATTTAAATTTTGCCAAGTCATGATGGTAATTATAGCAGTTGTAATAACTGAATACTTAGGCACCTCGATTATAAAAATACCTCGTGATACGGAAATTGACAATGACGGAGGAGCCATCCCAAGAAAGTCCTAAAGGATAGAGAAGCGACAGTAAAGGGCATATATTTTAAAACTAAATGGTGCTTATGCTTGTACCTGCTAAAATGTAAACGAAATGCGTCATGTACTAATATGTAGTCATGTAGTTTCAACCTTTTGCAATAAGTATGAAAAAAGAACTTCTCAGTCCGTACAGTGAGAGAAATTTCGCTTTTTCAAATTATTAATTTTTGTGAGTGCAATAAAAATTCGATATGCGATTTCACGGTGATTCGGAGAGCTAAGCTTATTGCGCTTTAAAAATTCTACATATAATTTATTTAGGCATCGCCGTTCTCTTTTCCATCATTATAATCTTATACTTTGCTCGTGATCTTGCGATCATAACGTGCTGTCTGTTTGTTAAAGCTTGTGTAAATACATTTATGTGGGCAAGATTTTTATAGTAGGAACCAAAGCTGAAGGAAGTAGGCTCCTTCATAAAAATTACTTCATGCAATAAACCAAACAAATACTTTAGCTTGAAGCAAAGAGAGATGTAAGCCAGTATGCATCTAGGTAAAGTTTATGGCTATTAAATTAGGAAATGCGTACAAGCTAAAACACGAATACGAGTCAATTTTTCTGTCCCTCCCTGTGATATTGCATCTTCATTTTAGAAGAACTTTAGATACTTTGTTGCTAAATTAGTTGTAGTCATAGTTCTATTGGTGTCAACAAAGCTGATTTTCTGTATGGATCAATAAACTCTGCCGGAAATGGTGACATATTATGATGCATTTAAAAACGATTATTGGGATGCTTCACCTCAGGGTTCCACCTGTGACTTTCGTACTCGATGCGGTAGTTGTACAAGCTCAGACTTTGAACGTGATTTTAACAGAGAATTTAAACATGAAAGTGTCTTCAACCAAACGGATTTATGATATTCTTTTCAGATGTCGACATTTGCAACTTTGTTGTTAACCCAATTTGAAACATTTGATTCTGGTAGAAAGCAAGAAGTTCGATGAGAATTCTGACCATTTGCACTCCGTCGCTTGTTTTGGCTAGTGTAAAAGTTAAAACTAGTGTTTAGACATATTATTTTAAGCATAACTTAACCCCAGCCCTTTGAATATTTTAAAATCCTGAAAATAAAATGGAAACTGTTGGTGGAAGACTCTATTTATCATCCTCGAAAATCCTACTTCTCTCAGTATTCGGTTTTAGCCCAGTGATACATGGGGCAGCATTCAATAATCACACTTTGTACAATAACACTTTTCAGAGAGGGCTGTCATGTCGTGGGAACGACAAAGTTATTAATGACTATATTATTCCTGAAAGCCATGAACACACGAGTTTTAAAAACTCCAAATGTAAGTGAATTAACGCAATCCTTCACATAGGTCTCCGTGATCTTTGGTCGTAGTCTTAACTAAAGTTAAAGGGGCGTTTTGAGAATTGGTAGGTAATAATTTTGCAATAAGATTTTAACTCATGTTCTCTTTTCCAGTGTTTCCTCTCTTCGCAGTAATCAAATTTGCCAACGAAATTTGTACTACCACAAGTGAAGAGACAGGAATATGCTATACCAGGTAACGGATTCGACCATTGTCCACACTATTTTTTTAAATAACTTTTATTTTTCAAGAATAGTAAAAAAATCAATGACAGTCATAGGCCGATACATATTTTTAATGCTTGAAGTGCTTTCAATCCCTTTTGTTTCAGGAAAGAATGCGCTGCTTTTGGTGGTTTGGAACAAGGAAGTTGTGCTTCTGGTATAGGTAAATACTCATAATATCGTTTTATGATGGTCATAGTCATGACTTTATGTAGAAAAAATTTGTCATTTCTTCTTGATAATATCATTCAACGCCTATTATTAGTCTACATAATATTCAAGCCCAAGCTTGTCAGGTTACAAGTCCTAACTTAATCATCAATCTTAAATATTGTTTCTTCAAATATGTAGCATTAAATTCATATTTTCAATATTATATTCTTTGTTTCCAGTGTATTCGTCCTGACGAAGAACAAAGTATTTGTTTCGAAAGCTAGACAGTTTCAATAAACAGTTTCTTATCAAAATGACCTCTCAAACCGTTCCTTTTCATCATGATGAGTCATACTGTTGATTTTGTATTTTGATGGGAGTTCTGTGCATTATCTAAATATATTGTACAATTTTACTTGTATCCGTCTATTTGAACACATGTATAGCATTCAATCATTAACGAGCATATCCTTTATGTTTAAAACATAAGTGGTTGTGTGACAAATTTTAACTTTCAGACACGATATCAAAATACGGAAAGCTTAGTAACGCTTAGCTTTTATTATATAAAAAGCTTTCCTTGCATTAACAACAAAACATTACCTCAAGCTATTTTGCCTGGCATCCAGTTTACACACGTCACAAAAATCTTAAATTTCTATTCATTTCTTTAATTTGTGAAAGACTAGACGACGGGGGGAGAATGTCGTGGCGTTTCGAACTTTGTAGTGCCGTTAGCTTTGGCATCAGAGATTTTTGGCTAAAACTATGGTGGCCCTTAAAAAGTGGCTTTTTTGGACAAAGATTAGCTATCTCAAGTTGAATTTGCCGCGACAAAATAATACACACTTGAGATACGCTCGATCGAATTAGGTAACTCAATAATCTTTAGTTCAACACAGTGGATATGTGAGTGAGCTTTGAAGATAGACGTATATTGCATTGCCTCTACAATATATAAAATAAATACTTAAAAAACAAGCTTAATTTATATTTCAAAAATTAACTCACAGCACAACAATAACACAAACTAACGCCTAAGCAGTTTTAATTATAATTTTACCTCAAATAAGCAGTATTTTCACTGATCATTCCTAACCAAAATCAGGTGATCTATATTTACATAGCCCTTTTAATAAGTAATATACAGATATTTTTTTTTAAATTTTGACTGATCTGAACCAAAATACTTAATAATTGAAAAAATCGCCAGTAAACACTGAATAAGGATCGTAAGGTGCTTGTCCTGAAAACGATGGCCACACACGTCACATTTATTTCGATTTGAGTGAATTGGCTTATGCGAATTGAGACCGTTTTTTGTCATAAATTCTTTCCTGCAGATGTCGCATTGATAGAGTTTTTCGTTTGAATGTGTTTCTTCGTGACGTTTCAAATTATTCATGCAACTAAACGATAACTGACATTCTTTACAGGAATAAGGTTTCTCGCCAGTATGTACCCTCAAGTGACGTTTCAAATTGCTTTTCAATGAAAATCCTTTTTCACAAACGTTGCACTTGAAAAGCCTTGTCTGGCCATGAACAAGTTGATGTCTGTTGAGAGTTTCTCGTCGGCCGAATGATTTCCGGCAAATTTGGCAAATGTGGGGCTTTTCTTCAGAGTGAATTCGTTTGTGCTTCCATAATGCACTCTTTTCTTTGAAACTCTTTTGACACATTTCACACTTGTAAGGTCTCTCTCCCGTATGCACTCGTGTGTGTACGTTAAATTTTTGATTACTTGAAAACATTTTGTCACAAATGTTGCACTTGTACCGTTTGCCTGGTATTATGGTGGAATAGCTTTAAACAGGGTATCAGTACGGATTTTGGTAAACTCACCCAAGATTTTCAACTAAAATTCCAGCTTAAAAATTTGACCTTAAGTGTATAATGCTCACATCATCACTTAAGCCAGGCAAACATAAGCTGCAAGTTCTGAAATATTATTTCTGGTGAAGTTTTTTTCAAAATCCCAGAAATAACTCTGACTCAGGGGTTTTTTCTGAATCGTGAAGGGAAATGTTAGACGCTACACAACTCGGCAGCAATTAAGCACAAACCATTTGTTGCTTTGCTATAAAATGTTTAAGACTAACCATATGACTAACAAGTTTTCTTGTAATAGTAAGTTCTTCAAACCATGCAGACTCATATTTTTAATTACACCAAAGTACCCAGAAGAACTCAACTTAACCTTCAATGCATTATGTTGTATGTGAATGTAATTAAAAATACTCGGAATATTGTAGCGGTGCATAAGGACTCATAAGGTGCTTCTATCGTAAACTGGTACCTAAAATCTCTAAATTTATCTGGTAGGCTTCACACGTATGACATCACGTAGGCTAAACCTCTAAAATACTTGGAGAGCCGAAAATGAGTTTGTGGTGAAATGTTATTCGTCGCCACGTTTTATCATCTTACAACTATGCGTCATTAGATACACATGCATAACTCTTCATACTTGATGGCATTGTTATGCTGCTTTTTGTGGATTTTGTTGCATGAACTTTTTATCGCACAGAAAAATATTTTAATGTGCACCGTGACTTGTTTTGGAATTTTCCGATTGTCCTGTGCTTACCAAGGATAGTATTTTCCTACAGACTAGTAAACTTTCTGAATTAACCTGGAATGTGTGCTTTAAAATAGAACACGCCATTTTTTTCAGGATGACGCATTGATGAATGTGATACAATTTCAATTTGGGATTGTTGAAGCAATTATATTGTATGTATAGATAATTATTTTGGGATGGCAATTTCTTCCTTTGTAATGTAGGCGAGGATGAAGGCTGGGATTAATGGATACTGTGTCATTTTCAAGGTGATGGATAACTCCATTTCTAAATACGTTTTTGTACGCCAATTGCTGATAAACGCCATACCCAGACACCATAATATTCCTTACACATAATAAGATATCAACATCTACGAAAAATTCAAAATAAGAACGATGGCCTTCAAAGATAACTTCGGGACGACAGTGAGTTATCCGAAATCGGATTTGTTGCGAGAGAAAGCGTTGCCACTTCTGCATGCATCTCAATGAGGCTTAATTTTATGGGGGCTAAACATTGCTTTAAATTTAATATCATATAGTTAATTTTTGTCCAAATCTTATATATTTGAAGTTTTAATGAAAAAATGTGTAAACATTACGCGCGTTTAAAAAAATAATTGCCAATGCAGGATATACATTTTATCACAAAAAATAATTGCTTTATGGTGTTTTGTAAATATATATTTATGGTTTTTACACTGAATACTAATATATCGTAGATAAGAGTAGGCAAACAGGAACAATAAAATTAACTACTTTGCTTACATACTATATGCATTGCATTGCATATTTTCAGGCATGCTAAGTATTGTAGGTAAATGAAACTTTCTATATTTTAGACTACTACTACTTTTCGGACTCCAGCCTTAAAATTGGAACGGCGATATTTTTAGATGTGTCCCCTTCATGATTCTGATACATTGCAATATATGGAAGATATTTTAAATGAAGGAGACCAATCGATTTGTCACTGATATGTAGGTAATTCAAAATCCTAATTCAAAAAATGTAAAACACCTGCTTTGCGCATTAAAAATCAACTACGGTGAAATTTAATACTTCATAAATTGGAATTCTGGTTTAACTGGATTTCAATGTTTTTAATTGGTTTGTTGGCTGATTCTGCATCAAATCAAGCTAAATGCAATCAATTTTCAACTCTTAGATTCCTGAATAACTGGGGAGAAGCCCTATTCGTGCGAAAAATGTTACTTATCATTCACTCAATTAGGCAACTTGAAAAGTCACCAAGAAACACATTCCAAAGAAAAAACATATGAATGTGACATTTGCAGGAAAACATTTAAAATTAAACGTTACCTAACTACTCATGAACTAACACATTCGGATCGATACAAATGTGAAGTGTGCTGTCATCGCTTCCACGGCAAATCACATTTACGTGAGCACCAGAGAACCCACACTGGCGAACGACCTTTTCAATGCAACTTGTGTGAGAAGAAATTTACTACGATATCGCACCGGGACAGTCACATCCGCGGGCATTTGGGTGAAAAACCAGAAAAGTGTTCGATTTGCAACCAACGATTTGGTGATAAACGTGCTTTGCGAAAACACATGCAATCACATTTTGGTAAGTCATTTAACATATTAGCGTCAACACATTTTGCGTATGTTTTATGTTGCGTGTTGTCAAAATATTAATTTTTCATATTTGATAATTTGCTAAGGTCAATCTGAGTGCTTGTTTTGCTGCCGGCTGATGCCCGAAGAAATATTGAAACACATATCCGGAGCCACACAGGAGAGGTTTAGGAAAACTTTGTGAACTGCCCAAACTTCAGTTCTTTTAAACTTGACCAGAAGGATACAACCTATCCTTCAAGTAGCATTTAAATTCAAAGTTTTTACGGAATCGGTTTGTAGTATTGATGAACAAACACAGCTTTCCTTATTCACCATTTCGTTCTAATATTGTCATAATTTACAAAAAAATACAACTTTGGTTACAAGAACAGAGTTTCTAACCTTCTGTTTATTTGGAGTTTGGATAAATTTGGTAATCAAAACATTTTCAACATAGTTCTAATTGTCAATATTTGGGTAATGTTTTTTCTAAAATTCATAATGTCAAATAAATAATTAAATATCTAATTAGTACAGCAAAATTCTTGTTGTGCGATGTGCTTTTTACGGTAACGGTTCAAGGCATTCATTTAAAATCCGTGATGTACGAAGTCAAGTTATGTAATTATAAGCAAACTGCGTTTCAAACCTTACCTTGTGCCAGTGGAATGCATTAGAATGCCCTTTATGTTACATTTTTAACGAAAGCATGTTTAAAATCAGAATCTTTCGAACGAAAGCTTTGAGATCGAACCTCTTTATAGGCTTTAAAATTTCCACATCATTGATGATGTTTTTTGGACAACTTTTTCTGAACTTGAATTATGTGGATAACCAATTTGATGTCCTGTTGGTCCCCGAATAGGGTTTCATGGAATCTTAATTTAGCATGGATTGCCGTTCGTTTCATGGAACGTAATAGTTAATCACTTAAATTTTTAATCACTTCCCATATAATTTCATTGTCATCTCTTCTTATAGATCTCCCCACAACCCGTTTTCTCTAGGCCTAGTAGTTTCTTGAATTCGTCAACTTGTTGGAGACTTTCCAAGCAAAAAGAAACACATTGCCTTGGTGACTTTCCAGAAAGTCTATTCAACAGAGACAGGATCTGAAGTTCCATAAATATCTGACATACACCTTTGAGTCCTTCTTTGAAATATCCTGTTAATCCATTGGAGAATCTCGTTTTTCGTAAATTCAATTCTGCCTCTTTATTCATTATTAATAATTTTTTTCATGACAAATCTTCAATTAAGAATCTGAGTTTTCTGGGGTTGCGGCATCTCTGTTCTGGACTCAGGAGTTGTTTCGAACAATGCAAGGGTTATAGGTTAAGCTCGAGATTTTCACATTGAAATGAGGAAAGGGCAGTGTCGGGATTTGATGTTGGCTGCAAATTATGAAATGAGTGACTCTATTTGTGGTATCTCTTGACGCTATTCTGAGATTCCATACTCACTCAGCCCCCTCATAAGCAAGTAGCTCAATATTTCTAGACCACAAATTTGTCGGAGTATCTAAACATTTCATCTCCTGGCTTACAGTTGGAAAGGAAGGAAGCTGGAGACAAAGGGTCCAATTTTTAAAACTAGCGGCGCGTTAAAATATACCAAACACGTAATTAACAATATATTCCATCTCGCAAATTTTTATTTCCCACAAAGAAATTCCTTGCACGAATTTACTTCATTAAAATTTCTATAATTGCAGGAACGCAAAACCACAACTGGTGCTTATTTAAATATTTCGTAATGCGATTCCAGTTTTAGAATATTCCGACTAAATATATCAAGCTTTCGTTTTTGGCACTATATTCTCTAGATTTTATGATGTGAGTTGATAGCAGGTGTGCAAAATGGAGCTGGTCTATGCCTTCAGTAGAATTTGATGGGAGTGACAAGTGTATTGATGGATAAAAGTGGAATAATTTACAAGGTTCTTAAGCAAATAATTTTCTTGTCTGCAGGAAATGCATAAAGTTGCTTGTAAAGTACTCCTACATGTGGAATTCCGTGGTTTTGAAAGCTGACTCTCCACCAAATGACCTCTAAGGTAGATTCCGACTTGGTATGTCTCGACTACAGTGCCAGAAGCCTTATCCCGTCTCAGATTTTCCGGATGACGGAGCGACTTTTGATAAAACGGCATGTTCGCATGTGACGGATTTTATGAGATTTATCTAGCATTTTGTCGCAAATGTTGCATTTGAAACGCTTGTCTGACATTTTGGTAGAAAGTCAGCAGTTTAGATTTTGCTAAGCAAAATTTAATTCGATGAAAAAATAAATTTTACTGGAAGTATATACTGCTGATATATTCACTCTAGCTTTGCAAATCCACGTCAACAAAACGGTTTTGGTGAACTTGTTTTCAAAACCCAGAAATGTATTAGGCGTACATATTTTTCTCATTTGTGAATAGAAACGCATGCCACTTACTACAGAAACCGACAACAAGGAAACAAAAATCATTTGTTTCTTTGCTCCCAAATGTTTTAAGACCGATGGTAACTCTGAAAGGTACGTTTACTCACATTTCTAGTTGCACGAAGGTTCCTACAAATAACTCAAGGTAGACAGTTCATTCCATATATATTCCATAGACATCAGTAACAATCATTTGTGACATTGCGGTGGTGAATGGTAATTCAAACCCTGCAAGTAGCCAAAACGGGTACCTCAAGCTTCCAAATGTATCAGGCAGACTTCACGTGCATTAAGTCACGAAGTCAAATTTTCTTATATGCTTTGACATAAGAGATTGTAATTGTGCTTATATGTTAACTTCAACTTCTGAGAACTGAAATTCAGGATTGTTTGTAATGTTATTAATGGTTGCTTCCTTGGTGAAATTTATTTAATTTTTAACAAAAATTCAAGATTATCCATGGAGATTAAAAACATTTTATAGATGTACTATTTACACATTATTGCACTTTCTTAAAAACTGTATTCACTTAACTAAAGTTGTATTTTTATAAATTTTGTTCAGAACAGAAGAAAGTGGTAATTATTTGAAATTCCAGTAAGAAAGCTGCACTTTCAAAGCAATAGTGCGACAAAATTTTCGGTAACTTTTAGATTTGTATCTGCATGATTAATAGGGATTGGGGTTGTGTCCGTGTGACCAGAAAAGTTCCAGCAGCACGCAAAGCTAAACCTCTCCTATATGGTTCCTCATATGAGATTCCAAAATCTCTTCCGGTATTACTTCAAAGCAAAACAGGCACTCGGATTGCCCTAAATTATCAGGGAATAAAAATTAAGATTTTGACAATCCATCATAAAAAGCACAACATAAAACAGTTTGAACTTAATTAAATGTAGCATACCAAAATGTTTCCGCAGGTGGTTTTTTAGGTCTCGTTTTTCTGAATAGCGTTTGTTGCAAATCAAACATTTCTCTGGTTTTTCACCCAA
>JAQIXX010005207.1:0-14440 GCA_034700605.1 Willowsia nigromaculata | reverse complement strand
CATCCGGATACACTCATTTCATTGTACTACACAAAAATCTGGCGTCACTGGCGTGGTTCCTCTTGACTACTCTTAAATAGTAATGACTAAATGTGCTGCTTGCGTATCCATATGCTAAGAGAGCTTTTAAATCCTCAAAGTACGAGCCAAGTAAAATGAACGGACGAATCTATGAAAAATGTTAATAACTTGGATTTTTCTACATGCAAATTCAAAGATATTGATTGACAGATTCTAATTTTTTGTTTCTATCAACGTAATAAAAATTCTGAAACCTATTTCGACCCTATAATTGTGTAGTTCATGATATCAGAATATATTATCTTATTATAAAAGAGTTCATACATAGTCCCGCTCGAAATCTGAAAAATCTTCATTGAGTAGGTTGTCAATATTATTTTCTTCCCTCCATCTCAGGTTCTGTGGAAAGACAGGAAAAGTCTTATAGCATCATCATTGCAAAATATAACTATGAATTTTTTTGTTGCACTATTAGCAAATATTTTCTGGGGTTCATGTATGTAAAATTATCATTTTGAATCGAGTATGTCTACACGGTAATGGTACGTTTATTTGTATACGTCGGCAAAAAGTTAAAAACAAGATAATGTGTTGTTCTCCCTCTCACTGACTCTTTGTGTTCATACGTACCATTGCCAATTGTATGACATACTCATGTTTAACATGCACACTTGTTGTGTGTGCTTACGTAATAATAATTTAGATGCTACACAAATTAGTAAAACGCTTCATGTGGCACTTACGTCAAGGAGTTTTTGTTCTGCAAGCTTAAGATCAAGGTTTGCAGCACGCAGCCACCTTATTAAATAGATATCATGATGCTGGTAGTCTGCTGTTAGGTGTTTTTTTACCATTTCTCTAAACTGGAAACACATTTTCAAGTATATGAATCGATTAAAAAACGAAATATAATTCATGGTTTAAAATACTGAAGGGAACTAATTTATCAAACATGTTAATATTATCATGAAGTGCCAAACAATAATTTTGCAACCTTTTCTAGTGCAATTTTTTCCTTATAAGTAATTGTCAAATCTTCTTCCACGGGTATGCATTCAGTAAATTCCAGTGCGAGAGTGAACAGCACAGCAAATGCTAGAAGAGACACAGCTCTTCTAGATGAATTTCCACAATACATTCTTTAAAGTAATATTTTAACAGGTATTTGAAAAAGCAGGACAGGTCTTAACGAAATTATTTCCACTGACTGATGTCTTCACTGGCTCACTCTTGACTAACAGTATTTTCACAGTTAAATTTTTAAAAACATCTTCTATTTGATTTCTTGAAATCTATTCAAAGATTTTTATTCACCGGAATTGCACCTGCATGCAACGAAACAAGGCAAAATTCACAACTGTAACAATCAAATCAATATGCTTTTTCGGTTGAAATTGTTGTGTGCTATTGGCGAATGGCTATTGGGAGTTTTAAAACATTATAAATCTTTACTTTACTACTATTCTACTCGAGATGTCTAAAGTAACTGGTGGTTTTTCGTAAAGAACGTGAAACCGCAGTCACGAAGTAGTACGTGAATAAGCGGTTCCACAAATGGAATTTTGCCAGTGTGGGATTTTTTCATGAACTTCAATGGAAGCAGTTCCCATAAAAACTCTTGAGGTAAATGTTTTACATCAAACAATCAAGACGTCTACCTACTCTATGTATGATGTTGAGAATCTATAATCACGCTTGCCTTATGACTCATTGTTAGTTGAATGTGTTTTTCTGTTTCAGTCATGAAGATGAGTGTACGCCACTGTGCAACAAATAAATACCCATAGTTCTATGCAATTTTTCGCTCTGCAGGTACAATATTTGCTCTTGAAAAATATCATGGATAGAGGATATTGTAATAATGTGTACGGTTGTGTATTACAGGGGATACAAAATCATCATTTATGGCTTTTTAACAGGGGCATTGCAATCTATTAATATGTTACACCTATAACACATGGTGTCGTGCCCATCAAAGAATACAAATTACTTATTACATATGAACGCATGGAATTACTAACATTCTAACAGAAGGTGCAGTTAATGGTTGACTTTGTATTTTTGCCGTAATGCTCGTGTAAGTCACAGAATGTTGATATCAACCTTTTATTCTGCCTTGTGAACATGCTGCAAGGTCATTTGCTCAAACATAGAACGCTGTCAAGATAGCTTTTACGCAGAGGCTGAGGGTAACCCAAAGGGACAAAATATTATGCATGCAAACACGATTTTGTTTATACTTTATCCATACAATCCTGAGCAAGGCTCATCTTAGAAGATGCAAACAGTTTTAGGCGAAGAAATAAGCTCATTATTACTCTTAAGATTCAATTCAACTATGGCACTGCGAGATACAGTTAAAAATAGAAATGTACAACACAACACCTTTTCATGATTGACAAGCTGTTAACATTGGTATCTGGCTTGAGCAATATAAATAGGTAAGTAATACTTTTTCATTAACTTATTATCAGTCTATTTGCTACAACAAGAATAATGCATATGAACCTACGATCAATCTATTTTAAAAGCACTCATGGACCTTCAATCTAAGACGTAATCCAGTAATTTTCTGCAATATTCCATAATCAGGTATGAATCTGTATTGAGGTAAGCATTATCATACCTAAGCCACAATATCCATGAACAAATATTGTCTAGTTTCAAATAACTCATGTCTGGAGATCTGAAGAGAAGATGAGTCTGATTTGGGTTAAATTATATTACACTGACTGCGCTAAATAGAGAATAAAGATATTTTACAGGCCTTCCTAATGCTTATGAATTTTTCTACCGACTTTATAGATTCTACCCTTTCAAAAGCCTTTGTCTATGTACTTACAATAAAACTTACATATAAATATTCAACATCTCCAACTAAATTGGTTTTTGTTTCAAGCTAAATCTAATCCAAACAAGTCACACCAATAACAACTAATTGGTGGTTTTATGTAAATGGCCCACTACTGTAAATGTGACAACCGTGAAGTTTGTTGACTACGATCCTACTTACAATGACTAGCAACTAACATATAGATTTGCTCTGAATTAACCTGCAATCGAGGTCAGAATACATTTTACAAAAGTACTTATCCGATATTTATTCATTTTTAATTTGACTGTCACTGTATTTGTATTTGAGACTAGCATTAATTACCAGCCATACAGCTAGGTTTAATTTGCTAAAAATGTTTTCAGAGTTAAATAATAGTTATAACTTCAACTTTCCCAAACTTTGATAGGTTATAGAATGTTAGATCGTAATCAAAAATTAAAAACCACAAACCTCAAGCCTCAAACACTAGTAAACCAATAAATAAACCCATAAACATTGGTGTTATTGCAATCTTCATAGGTAATCATTCAGATTCAACGCTGAAGTGTCATAGATCCTCTTTGGAACTTCAAATGACACTTTCTTTTATCTGATTAATTGATGCTACAGTTTGAAAACTAATCAATAACGTATCAACTATCAAATTCATATGTGGATTGCATGTGTAGACAACAAAATTAAAAAATTAAAGACTTTTGGCTTTATTTGTACCTTACAGTGAAATATTTTAGCTACACATGTATTTTATAAACCCTTCGTTTTATGCAAATATGTAACATGATAATAATAACTAAAAGGATCACAGGCGTCTTTTTTGTATCAAACAACCACAAACAACCAATTTCCCCCAACTACCCCATATCAGTTTTTCATAAGGAAATAAAAATGAGAAGGAATGTAAGCAGTCTGTCTTTAGTATTTACCAATAATTAGTCCCATAATTTGTTTCTTGCTTAAGACAGAGTTAAATCATTCACCCAAAATCTGGTCGTGGTTACTTCACTATAAGGAAGATCAGGAAGCAGATCTAAGTGAGTGTTGTACGTGTGGGCACCCAAATATAACCTCTAACTACTTGTACAATAATTGGTACTGACAACGTTGCATAATAGCTCCATTTTCACTGGTCATATTGAATTATATATTGTGTAACATGCAGATTTGCTCTGAATATTATCATCAAAATCATCACTGAAAGAGCTAAAGTGATTATAAGTAGGCATCCAAGACTATGAGGATGCAGGATGTAGAAGCAGGATTCAACTTGACTGAAGATCCTTCCCAAAATTACGCATTCACGATGAATCATGTAAATAAAAGGAAACCATTACACTGTACAACATCCAAAGTTTAAAAACATCATTCAATTCGGCTTTACATATGTATAGAGCTACCTACCGTTACGTGTCGTGTGATGATTTTATTTTAATTGTGTATTAGATAGGGTCACTAATTTGGCGCTTAATTTTCCTCTCAACGCTAACTATTCTAAATATTCTAGCAATATAAATAATTAAAGTTATCTTCCTACATTGCACACAATGATTGTTGCAATCCCTTTCCTTACTTAATAGTTTAGTAGTGGTCAAGTATGCGCAAAAAACAAAATACAAGTACTAAATACTACAGTAGTGGCTTTGTAAGAGGAAGGTATTACCATATCTATCTATTCATAGTTTAAAAAATGTGTTCTACATCCACTCATTCAAAAATCCTTTACCTACTTTGGAGGTATGCTTTATTGTAGAAAATACAACTTGCTTGCATTATTCTACTCTCAAGTCTCAACTCACAGTTGCAGGCATGTGAGTCTAGTGCATAACACAGGAACTCTAAAAAGTAATCTTACATCAAAATGACGAGAACTTGATTTCATGTTATAGCAACTCAATTAAAAGTAAGCATCGGTTTTACTCATGGAATCCAGAATTATGCATTGAATGTTGTACATAATAAACTGTCTTCTGAAACGTATGCATATGTACGTAACTTATGCTGCCGCTATTAGCCAGTATATATATCATTTAAAGCCTCGACCGTGACCATTCTTATCATCGTGATAGGATAACCATCGTGACATTTCCGAAACATAGGTTGATGTTTAATCGTTAAGTTATAGCCATGATTTCCGGACGACCCACTTAATTTCCGAGTGCGAGTGCTTATGAAATTAATCAAGATCGTGTCAAAGGCTAATTCATCGGCTCGTGTTGAATCAACACTTATCGTACTGTAATAATAAGCAACAAAATATCCCATTGAACTCAAACGAGGTTTGTTGTTGCAAAACAACTATGGCAACTAATTGATACTTTATTATCTAAGAATTGTACTAATTTTCTTGAGCAGATGTGCAAAAAAATACTTCCCATACTTTATGAACTTTACATACTTTAACATGATAGCTTTTTTTGCATTCTCTTTTTGGTATTGCCAGCTTTTGGAGCATAGTATTTTACTGCAAGTGCATTGTAAAGATATATTTATCTACTCATAATGGTCATTGAGGCGAATCTTTGGTTAAGTTGGAAATAAAATTATAATATAATGTCATAAAGCGGGTTATTATTTGTGCATATTATTTGAATGTGTGCATCCAATGTGCGGGAGTCGGTGACAGCAGTGTGAAGATGAAGGAGAACAGTGGCCCTACATACAGAATATTAAATAAAGATAAAATACAACTGAAAAAACAAACCAAAGAAAAAACAGCCATAAAACAAGAAGTAACGAGTGCAATGCCCCATTTTTTGCTCATTGTCGCATCCTATACAACTGATCTCAATCTTTTGCATGGATTATTGACTTCTTTTTTGGCTCATTTTAGATATTTTTCCGCTAAAAACAGGAAACGTAAAAAAGTCGTAATGCTTGTCGTGAAGCAAGATAACACAGAATCGCTCATACGCTCCGTCAACTTCTACTTTTGACATGGCTAAATATGCTATTGTTTTAATTCAAAAATACAAAAACTGTTCAAAGGTTATTATGATCGTTTGTTCAAAGTTAAAATGTCACTTCTCCTTATTTAACAGAGTAAATGTATCGTTTTGCTCACGTGCCGCAATATAAGAGGAAATCTACTACGAGCTACTACGCATAATACTCTATTCTTTAGCTATTTTCGTGCTCAATTGTGCCAAGCGATTGTCGGTCTCACCGCAGACAATAGATTGCAGGAAAGTCACATGTGAAAGTTGTTTAGAAAATCCTCGCTTCGTTGAGTAGGTAAATGGCTTAAGATTGTACGAATACATGAAATGCTTTTGAATCTGACTCTAACTCCGTGTGAGGGCAATTTAAATCAAACCCTTTCATACTGACATTTGTTACAACTATGAAGTATGAATATTTTTATATTTACTTGTTTTTTTTTTACGTTGACAGCTTTATGGAGAGCTCTAGTTTTGCTGCTTGTATACATATCATTTATTGGAATAACTTTTGTGTTTTTTTGTGCAAAAACGTCGTAAATTGAGTTTCAGTTTAAGTAAAAATGTACGCAAACATGGACAAACACGAAGCTTTCATTCGTTTTTCAACGCGACACTTTAAGAAGTTTTGCTATAAAAAAGTAAAGATGTAGACTACAAAGTTTTATAAGTACAATTTAGAGAATCTTACTCTAAATAATTAACGGTCCGACTTTTTGTTACTGAAGTCAATAACTACAAAAAAATTACGTTTCATGTACAAAGTACTTTTACAAAAAGTAGAATAAGCATGCAATGATTATAAAGTCAGGATGTTTTGAAACAAAAATGATGCCCATAAATCATCTTTACAGTATAATGTGTCGTTCCTTTTACTAATTTGACTGCTTACTTCAGAAGTACATGTAATTATCAATTTTATTATAAATACTCAAGTCAAAGTTAGAATAGCATAACATCAAAATCCAGAATCATAACATCAGAAAGTCCTTGAAATTGGGAAAACAGTAAATATGGCATTTCCTCTGTAGCGGCCCAACGATTTTATTTTGTCTGTGTGTAAGGGCAGGTGTTTTGTTCATTTTCTTAAGGTTCTAGAGATTTGTCAAAACCATGTGGTTTGATGGCACATTTCAAGATTACGATAAGCAAGAGACCATTTGCCACATGTCACGCATTAATACACTTTAAACGCTGTCATTGCCCATTATTATGATTCCACAGGTAGGACGAGGACTTAGAGCAGAAAACAATTATCGCATTGAAAATTTTGTTTTATTTTCATAAAAAGTAACGTGTCAGTGGAGTTCATCGCTGAGTTGAGCACTGTCAAATCAACAGCTTACAGTCATTGAAATTTTAAACATTAAATTGAAGCTAAACTAGGCATAAATATTATGCATTTTTAGTTTTAGGTTCTCTGCAATGTCTAGTTGACAAAGCTGTCACCGAGCAAGTTACAGGTATACTTTATTATTTTTTGAATCTATCTTTTGCTATTTGCTATACTGCAGCAGCTAAACCAAAGTAAATCCGAAATTGAAGTAACAATAACAGCATTTACGCATCGCTGCGACGGTTATGATTATAGCAATTTTTTGATAAATGCTCGTAACAGGCTACAATTTGGCTTCTACAACAGATTTATTTATATCAAGATAACAAATTTATTAACCATGCATTACGATGTTATTGATAAGGTATAAACAAAAATGAAAATCTCAGCTTTGCCAATTCTACCGTTGCGAAAATGCAGATGGCAATATTTGCACTTACGACTTTGTCATAAGTCCTAACCAAGTTCTAATAATAACCATAAAATGAAACCTTACAGACCATCAGCACGTATTCGTCTACGAGATGATTTTTATGTGAAATAGTTGAAACGTGAATTTTTGCATGTTTCGCTCGAAGTCTTGTATCAAGTAGCTGATCTTATTTCATCATCACAAAAATAGAACTTAGGAATAAAACAAGTTTTTATTGTCTTAAATATGACATGGTTGTGATGTTTTGTAACAATGAGTTCAACTTGCATATTACGAGCACTGGCCGAAAACAACGCGAGACGTTTTGTGTCTCAACGTTTGCCAAAAACTGGCAGTTTACGCACATTTACGTATTGTGTGTGTATGTGCATAAAATATAACGCAATAGTCAACATGTAAGTATTTATATAGTAAATTTAAGACTTGGTTGAATTTAATGCACTAAACTCTGCTTCATATGAAAAGTTAACTTGCAATTTCACTCATAGCGTTAACACAACAATGCACCAAGTTAGTCGAATTTCATTGTTAAAGTTTTGGTGTGATAGCAAAATTTATACTCGAATGTATACGTTCGTACAGAGGTTTAGTTTAATAATATGTATGTTTATTATATACATTTTTGATAATGTGAATGCATATTTTTGTGTACTTCATGTGTAGTAGCCTATGCGTCTTAATCATTTGCTCACATACCGCGTCAAGGCACACATTGTTCTGTACAAAGTCCCCCAAAAATATTCACAACTCAACTAAAATGGATAATATTTATTCACACTCGTAGTCAACCGGACAGTTTACTGCTTCCATCGGTCTAAGCAGTAGCGGTAAATGTCAAGTAATCTTACAATATGGCTCCTAAATGGATGCCGAATCTCATCATAGTGTTCAAAGTTTCTGAAAATTCACACTTCAACGTCTTCTCTCTTGTGCACATTCCGTTCGATAGTACTTAAAAGATTTGTTCATAAAAATAAAGTTAGTATAGTTGACATACGCAACTTAGCAAAACACCTAAAATGTCTCTGGAGTTTGAACCGATTGAGTTGGTCTACTTTGTGCTGGTGATTGTGGCCTTGGGATTTGCTTTGTTCTTCTTTATAGTGAGTCTAGCTGTTTGCTGCTCATACATGCGAAGTGGATTTGAAGTGACCAATACTGAAGATACCCTTGCCACAAACGAGACCAATTGTGATGGGTAAAATCTTTATTTTTTCACTAATGTTGCAGTTTTTTAATTGTTATAAAGGTGTAATGTAAATAAAATGTAAAATGATCTTGATAGTAAATCACGGCTTGATATGCGGATGTCCAATCAGTCATGCACTTTGTCAATTGCATGAAAGTGCCATGATTCAGGCTTACAATAACCAAATGGTTAGATCGTATCTAGTTGCAATAAACATAATCCCTTCAATTTTTCCAAGAGAACATGGTATGCGATTCAATACATTCAATTAATAATATTTGATTGTGCAACTCAAGTAGCATACATTAAATGGGAACTTAAATAATGGCAACATACCAGAACGGGCACCTGCACAGGACCAAATACATTGATTAGTAATTCCATATTCTAGATGCAAATGCACACGAAATTTTGGTTAAAGGAATTTCAATTAATGCCTGCAAAACAAAATCTTACACTGTAATAGCTCAAAACTAAATAAATTTTAGACTAGACTAATATAGTTATGATTCATGATTGCTTTCTTTGACGCTGGCTCGTTCTCTGGTTCGCATACAAAATAGTAATTAATGATTTACGGCTTTGAAAGACTGAAAATGGATGTTTAATGTGTCGATATGCAACTTAATTTTGCTGAGCCGGTGCGGTTGAAAGGTTTTATACCATGTAGGTAGATACACGCTAGCTATACACATTTGCAACGGTTCTTACAAGTTTTTGCTCACAGTATAGTAGGTAATAATACTAATACACGCACAAAAACTAAGTTTCAAAATATAATATACTACGTATGTACGGACACTGCAGAATACGTACACTTTAATTACACGATTTTATCAGAAACCTTCGCATTTTAAAACATCAATCTTAGATCAAGGTCACTATTTTTGCCTCTAACCAAACTTTCAATTTCGCCTCATCCCCCGTGAAGAACATTTTGTTAATATTTTTTACAAAGCAAAAACATCCAGTCAACATAAATAACAAGCATGCACATGCATGTGAATTAGTATCCCTTTAATAAAAGCTGGAAAAATTGACTTTGCCCTACACATATTATTATGATGAATTAATTAACAGTGAAAACATTTTAAATATTGTTTTTTTACAGGCCGCAAATAATCTCAGTGGTGTCAACGGACCCGTCGTCGTTCGACAATGCGGACGTCGAAAGCTCCGAGTACAAAACTTACCTCTCCACGCCAAATTATAACCGCTTCGCCGTAGAAGATCCTCCTCCAAAATATGACCAAATATTTTCTTCCAAGTTCAATACGTTTTACTAAATGGGTAGCTTCACTGTAAATTGATAATTTATGCCAAAATCTTAGATTTTAATACGTGTAAGTTGACTTATAAAAGGAAGCAGGGTGAAATGTATTTGAGATGTTTTAAAACGATACATTCAAACCAAGAAAAATATTTCGCCACTGCATGATGCTCACGTAGCTGTTTGCTCGTCTGTCTGATTATATGAAACATGAAAAGTTTAATTCAATAAGACATCTTTGAATGAGTCATGCGAATCAATTCCATCGTTTCTTTCATCCGATTTTTAAACAGTCATGTTTCAAATAGTTATCCGCGTACACACAATTGACAAAATATTGTGAGGCATTTCTTAAGACTGGAATAATTTTGCACTGGACAGTATTGTGTTGCACAACTTTAGAACAGCTAGAGACAATAATATGTTGTAAAAGTTAGATATAGTCAATTTCTGCTCGATTAAATGAATAATTAAATGTATGTATAAAAATCGCTGTAAAGAAGATGAAGTTTTATGAAGCCATATTAAAAGTTACAATTTAATTAAAAAATAAAAACTCTCATAGTAACAATGTGTAATGTGTAGCATCATATAGAATTTCAATCTTGGCAAAATTCATGCTCATACTTCTTTGTACAGGGTTTCCAGGATATTTACTCGTCCCCTGCTACATTTTTTCTATTTAAAGCTTGTCACCATTTGCAAAATGAGATTTCAAAATAATCACCTATGCACGTTGCATGTTATGTGTGATGCAATAAGCAATAGTCTTAGCTCAAGTATTCAAACTCTTAGTGATGTCGGAATGTTAAGTATGATCTGGAATGAAATAGTGTGTAAAGTAGTAAGAACATCAAGAATAGTATCAACTAATGCATTTAACTTGGGGCTATTTTTGGATATACATACATATCAGAATTTTAGAAGTATAATTGCAGCTTGGAAATCTATTTCCAAGATTTGAAGAGGTTGATGTACCACCTTGAAGATTTAATAGGGATTACAAGCATACTTTGTATTTTAGTTCAGGGAAGTTAAATCAATAAGCTTATATGGTAGCATTTGTTTAGAAATGGAAATGAATATGAATGGTTTATGGTTTTACACTGAATGCACGGGTTTAAAATAATATTAAATACTAACAAGTCGATCGTCTCAGCTCATTCCCGTCTTTTGAAATTATATAAAACTTATAAATACAATTTGGAGAGCGTGGTGAAAAAGAGAAGGCCCTATAAATCTCGGGTAAATTAGTGTCCAAAACGATCACTGCATTACTTTCAACTAACGAGAAATTTTGAAAAGTGCTTGGTGCTGCCATCATCACCATCATATTTGTAAGCTTATACTAATATGGTTCGGAATAGAACCGGAAAATATCATTCGTAAATAATTGTAATACTTATGACGTGATACTAATATTGCTTTCTACGAACTTGATGCTGTAGTGTCTTCCATTTGTTCTTTTTTCAAACTCACTGGTCGTGGTCTGACACTTCCACAATAATCGAACATAATATTTTATCATTATTGCACGCAATCATGATTATGTCTACCGGTTTTGGGAAGAAATACAACATACAACGTCATAATACGTTTGTATCACATTAGAAACAGCGACGGCGAAAAGATTTTGTTGTCATCGGAAAATGTATGAATTCATTCATACATTTCCACGATCATCGAAGGCAATCCATGCATTTTTGTGTCTTAACAACAGCGAATATTCCATAGGCACGGCAAAAAAATTATAGGATATTAAATAATTAGATAATGAAATGTTAACGAGAAAGACTGAAGCTAACCAAATGAATATTCAAAACTCAATGTAAGTTTTCACGAATGTAAAAAGTTTTAATATTCTTTCCAGGTTTAACAAATGAATTAAGACTTTAAAACGCTGAGCAAAGTACTACGTTAAAACAGTTACGTATTACTTGCTTCACTTATCTATTTTTATTACTTTCAATCAATTAAAAAATACAATATTTAATATCAACCATTACTAAGTTCAGTTAGTCAGAATCCCCTTAGACTAAAACTGCAATGCTGACCAAATTCTCCATGCGTGTTGTTGCAAATAAAAATATAAGAATTAACAAGTACAGATGGCAGCCGCAAATTGTAAACTTATTAAGTGATAATACGTTGGCTTAAGCAAAACCAAATACAGATATACACTGTCTGAAGACACGTTGCAGCACAGCATTATACATACAATAAACTGTATCTAAATGTCATAATTAAACAGAAAATGAAACCCTGAACTGTGAAACAGAATGTCAGAATGTGATATGAGGTGTATTATCCAATATTATGTTTCTACAAATTCTACATTAACTTCTTGGCAAGCTATATTATGAGTATGATGTCATCTTTTGTCTTCCTCATGTCATGAATTTAAATTCGATGCTTAATGGAAGATTGCATACACACCACACATATTCGCAGTTCATATTTAGGAACTCGACAAAGTAATATATTGTAGAAATACACTTTCTTATCTAATTATCCATTCATAATTCTGGTGAGACTCTTTCCTCCATTAGCATTTTGAGATTTAGAGATATACAGGTAGGAGCACAAATGACAAAGATTGCGATTCATTTTTACTAAATTTACGTATTCCTAAGAAATGTGGAACATTCTGTTTGTGGAACGCTTGAAGAAAAAGTGACATTATGTGATTGCATTTTTAGCTTTGCGAGTTTAAAGTTGAAAGCTTAACAATGGATTTACATGGATTCGCACTTCTAGTAATCATTTTACTTTTGCTGACATCTATTCTTATCCTCTGCTCGATTTGTTTTATGAAAGTTTACAAACTGCTGTACGGAAGATTTGAAAATGAGTATAAATTACCTGTAACGGTTAATTCTTTCCACAACACATTGGATGCCCGGTAACGTTAAAACAACCATGTTATAAAATTTACACCCTCAATTTCACATTCTCTCTTTGTCGAATTTGATTATATCCTTCTTTGTAGATTGTTAATCATTAGTAAATATTAAAGCATTCATTCGGTGAATTGTGCATAATGCTGTACGTTATATTTCTATTTCAAAGGACTATTCAAACGAGGATTAAATTTCTCCGGAAGCCGTATAAAAGAATGAAAGAATCACAGGAGAGGAATATGCCAACAATTGTAGAGGTCAGCACACCTGTGGATTCTGACACCTTAGGAGAATATGGAATTGAAGATAGTAACGAAACAGTAACCGTCTACCCCGTTAACAATGGTGGAGTTGGTGTTACTAACTATTATAAGAAGGAAACTATAATAGTTGTTTAAAAATAAGAAAAATCAAGGATTTGCTGTAAATATCTTGTAAGAGACAGTGTATAAATTTTCATAAATGCCTGAACCAATATCTTCCTTTCAGTTGGGAATGTAACGTCAAGTATAAGTTTACAAAATTAGAAATGCATTACTGGGTCTGCTTTCCCTTTGGTCCCATACTATGTAGGTATTTATTTTAACTTGTATACATCACTGAAGTGAGATTAAAAGGACGGGAAAGTTCCAACCATCAACACACACCTGAAAGTTTGGACCGCATTCGTTGATCTAGTACTCTACTGTGGTGTATTTTCTCTGTAAAATTGCAGGATCGCTCATATCATACCTGTTTTAATGTAGGAAACTGCTATGAAAGCATAAAGAAGCTCATGGAGAAAGCCTTGATCTAAAAAGCTTCAATTTTTCAGACAGCCCAGCGAATCTTCGACATCTTTTTTGAAATGCATAATGATGCAGGAAAGGATGAAACCAGAATAATTAAAATAGTTATTAAGTATTTATAATGTAAACATTTGTAGCACAGCCAACTCGGATATCAATTTAAGAACATTTGTTTCCCCCATTTGGCATTTCGGTACACGTTGTAGTTACATGCATGGGATTTTTTGTAAAATTACCATTCTCTCTTTGAAGGAGTTAAAATGTTAAATATACAAAAAATTTGGTGTAAGGTGTTTGAGGACTGACTGTAAGATTACTTCTAGAAATGCTGAATAAATACGGGCTTAATGCATTCAGCCAAATAATATTGAATGTCGTGTCTATACGTGTGGGACGTGAACTATTCATGAATCACAAGTTTTAAAGTGACGCATAATACCCAGAATTTCGATTCCTTTTGTCATCGTATTGAATGTCGAATGCATCATGCATCTATTCCTCTTTTCACCAATCGATTTATTCGAATTCGATTCAAGCACTATTCACGTGCTAGTTTGTTTTTCAAAAACTGGGATTTTGTTCTTCATGAGACAGCTACATCTAATTTGTGAAACATAAATTTATTCACATATTTAATTGTTTAAAAGCGGGGTTTTGTAATTTTTTTAGAGGAAAAACACTTTTTGGTCATAATTTAATCCCACGTTGGTTCCTGTAAAGAAGATCAGCTCTTT
>JAQIXX010005206.1:0-14440 GCA_034700605.1 Willowsia nigromaculata | reverse complement strand
GTTAAGAAGCGGTAGCCCTAAGAGGGATACCGAGCGGTACTCCTGGGTTTAAGAAGCGGTAGCCTGCAATCTTACTGCATGAGGAAGAAAGAGGAATTACCTACTACTCTGAATACTCTGAAAATTACAACAGTTCAGTAACAGCAATAAATAACATAGCAAAAATCAGGACCACACAACATCCAATGGCGTTATTTACTGATGCCATGTCCATTAAATACCCTATAATGTCGACTTATATGGAATCTTCAAACTTCAAACCATCCTCCTAGGCCAAGGCCCTATGTTATGTAAGTCACAATGGCAATGTCCGAGTTCCGATTTATGATGTCATGCAAAGATTATGAATGGCCCACTCAACTAAAAATTGAAATTAAATGCAGGTTAGTAGTTACATTCAATGAAAGTTCAAACCCTCTCACTTTTCAACAGACACTGCAAAAGACATTGTTATCAGTATGCCGATGTCACCGTGTCGTTAGACGTTTCATTCACGCCTGCGGCGGCGTCAATGAAATTATGTCAAGCGGCAGTGTCGTGTCGGACTTGGCTAACAAGAAGTGAGAAAACAGTTTAATGACATATTTTGGATTTAAGATATTTTACCGTTTGACTATGAAAGGTCTAAAAGTTGACTAATTGTACAAAAATAATTTAAGTTAAGATGCTGAAACGGAGATCGTGGCCCACGAATCGTGGATGCCATTTTTGTTATTAACGAACGAAGTTTTATTCGAGCTTTCCTTTATGTAGCCAATATTTGTAGGTAGGTTGCTTTTTATAATTAAAAATTCTCGTTGAAACATGTACCAATTTGTGGAATTTCTGTAAAAGTTTTGGTGATGACGATGACATAACAAAATGTCAAGATTTTCCTTTAAAATTTAAAAGTTGAATAACTTGCTTGACATCATGTATGCAAGATTTTGCTCGACTACCTCGAACAACCAATAAGATTGTCAGAAGCTCACGTGAGAAGCACGTCGCGCGCCGAGGGAGAAATCTCAATCTACCTTCTTGGGTCAGTCGTCAGTCAATCAGCAGCGACGTTACAGCAACGTCAAGTGAGTTAGTCAACGGATGAGTCAAGTCAAGCGCCAAAACGTTAAAACTACAAAAGTATGCGTGGAATTGAATCATAAAAATATCGTAAAATAATTTTGCAGAAACGAGGCATAAAATGACACCAGATGGCGAAAATGTTTTATTCCATAACGTTTATCTAAAATGAAAGAATCAGAGGGGACTTTTCTAAATATGTGGATAGGTATGAAGGTGACAATGATGGAACACGAACAGGACTGCTGAATACGCCCCCTATGAAATAAGCATATGTAATTGCTATTTGCTATGCATAAAGACACAAACAAAATTGTATAAGTGCAAGTATTGAAGGCACAGATCAAACTGTGGCGCTGCGAGTGAACTAAATAGCTAGCACGTCCTTAGCTTCAGCGCAGCTCTCCACCCCACCGTTCCTTCTGAATTATTTTTAGTAGCAGAATACAAGAACGAATTTATCGTACAAATTACTACAATCCGAACGCATACTTTAAAATCATTTTGTTTCATTTCCAACTGACGATGACTTGTTCGTTTTCATGCAACTTGTAAAGTTGTGATGTTTGATGATGATTATTATTTTTAATTAACGTTTACAAAACATTTCGCTACTTCGTTGAATTAAATATTCAACATGAAATGAGTTGTGTATGAACAGACCTTTTCTACTTGCTCGAGTAAGCTTGAACTTGGACTTCCTTCATGCACGCTGGATAGAGCAAAGACTCGTTCGTAAACAGAGACGTTCATAGCTTTTCTCGAAATCAACTCGAATTCGGGTTGTGCTACTTGTGCTTAGACAGCTTAGATGTTGAGTAAAGGATTGATCTGACGAGCAAGTGAAGAAAGTAACGTTTGTTGGTCTTTTTCAAACTCGAAGATTGTTACTTTGTATCGTGTAGTCTTGTAGTTGCATTCGCACGTTAAATTAGCATAAATTACTCCAGTCAAATATAATGTTGAATGGGTGGTTGGGGACATGATTTGATTTGGACAGTCGTTACTCATCAGTTATTCAAATACTCGCCCTACACATCTTGCATGATTGTGAGAATTTTGAATGCAAATTCTAATGACATTTTCGTAGTTTTATGGTAAGTTCAACTGCAGTTCATTATACTTTAAAGCTAAGAAAATGATGTATACCGTATGCCTGTCGCTATGCTATGCCTTGTCTTTGGATTGGATGTCCGTCCGTCCCGTTTATTTGCATGGCGTGCATCATCTTTTTATCAATCACGATCTATGAAAATACATACCTAATTTAGAAAAGAAAGGAGTCCTTTTTTCAAAGGAGCTAGAGCTGGATGGAGTGGAAGCTCATGTGCTGTGTTTTTGTTGCATGTCTGTCTCTCTGACAAACTTCATTGCACTCTCCCGTCGCGTCATCTTCCTCGGCCATGCCGTGCGTGCTGTTTGATATGTGCTTCACTTGAGTAGCTTTTGCGTGTTAGGCTATGGAACATTTGTTCATTTCAGCCTTCTAGCCGAAAGTTTATCATTGGAGGATAGGAAGAAAGGAACGTTTCTTTGTGTGCTGTATGCATAGGTATCTTTTTAACTCGTTGGATGTGGAATGGGTGACTGGAGTTCTCAGTACACAGCTGCGGTGTGTGGGATTGTGGGACGGAATGTAAGTTTTCTGAATGGTCGGCAGGTAAGGATATGGCGGTGGGTTTTTAGGGGCTGATTACAAAGCAGAAAGGAATGGCATTTTGATCCACACAAAGCATCGTGGAAGAGTCAGTAAGTTGGTTGTTGTATCTGTCGGTATCGTATGTCTCGGTAACTTGTGTCTTGTGTTGTATGAGCTAGTAGAGATTCTGAGATCCCTCTTTTCGAGTTGAAAAGTACTTGTTTTCCGCTCTCAGGAAACGCTTAGCAAAACTAACTGTAATCATCGTTAACTTTGGACTAATAATTCACACCGAATTTTAAGTAATTGGTTACCACCAGTTGTAACGGGCAAGGATGTCGGACAACGCAAATCAGGTGAGTTATTTTGTGTGCTTTGGGAATTATATTTTATCATTGTTGACGAAGTGACACTTTTCAAAAAGCCGGATAGTTTGATATCACCAGTGTTGATAATGAAATAACTATAAACTGTCGCCCGTCTGCGTCAGTTTAAAATGACTGCGTCACTTGATTACCAATTTACAAAATTCAATTAAAGACATTGCGGTGTCAGCTAAACGTTTGTTTACCGGAGTGTAGATTAGTGGAGTCAGCTGGATGATTCAGAATCTTGGAATGATTGAATGATTACTTTAGATGATTGCAGTAATAATTTGTTGATTGCTTTGTTTCAGGAGAATAAAGACTCCGGAGACGGTAGCTCGGAGTACATTAAGCTTAAGGTGGTTGGACAGGACACCAACGAAATCCACTTTCGAGTCAAGATGAGTACGCAAATGGGAAAGTTGAAGAAAAGCTACAGTGAAAGAGTGGTGAGTACATGGATCTTGTTGAAGCTCACCAGTAATGTGAATTATGTGTTAAAACATAACTGTTATTTGTTGAACATTTTTTTCGTAGGGGGCTCCTGTTAGTTCGCTGAGATTCCTCTTTGATGGTCGACGTATAAACGACGATGAAACTCCGAAACAGGTAAGAATCTTCTTTTTTTTCTATTACGTTTAAAATAATTATTCCGTGCCATGTCTCGTTTTATCTTAGTGTCAAATATCATTTACTAACCGCATGTTTGCTGATGTATTTTTTGCAGTTGGAAATGGAGAACGATGACGTAATTGAAGTATACCAGGAGCAGACAGGTGGGGTGTATGGAGCTGAAGAGTAAATGGTGTATATAGATAATTTCTGTATGATTTTCATTTTGCGATTATTGTTTAATTATTGTAACCTTTACAATAATACCAAGTTAAAGTTACTATGAATTCAATTCAATTTTTTAATGAATATTATGTCGTCGTTTTGTGTACCATTGTCAATTACTGTTTGGATATCACCGACATTTTTAGAAAGGGTCTGAAAATTTGGTGTATTTTTTCCTGATAAAGTTATTTCTAAGTTCAGTTAATAATATTGTCCTTCACATTTTTCTGAATGAATGGTTTACTGTTTCGTTTTAGTATTAGAGAGCCATCACATCCACACACTACTTTTAATTATCACACGATTGATTGAATGCGGTTTAAGTGTTTAATATTAATTTTTACGTCATAATTGTTTAAGTTACAGACGTTTATTTTGTATCTGCTTTGTATGAACTGGTAAGTAAGAAAGGATTGTCAAGTAATCATTATTGAAGTTTTCGTCGTATCATTAAGACGTTCTACTACAATTTAATAAATAAACCTGACTTTTAGAAATACACGCAACTTTGTATCGGTATTTGTTCATTCCATCTTCTCTGCTCCGTAACTTCCAACGGGGGTTTTAAAAGCCCTGCACAGTTAATAGTGCAAATATTCATAATTAATTGATTCATGATGCAATGTAGAATTCTATGTCATAGTCAAAATATCATAAATATTCGGTCTAGTGGGCGTAGTTTTCGAATGTCAAATTAAATGACTTGAACAAATATACAGTTTAATGGCTCATCTCAACGCAACGGGCGACGATTGACAATGTAAAAAATTCCGCATCATTTACTATTCATTCATAATATGTAACAATATAACATCCAGTCGGTTAAATTACATAATGTAGTAGGTTTGGTAAATAACTGCATATCTGGCCTAAAATCCAGTATCCACTTCATTTTATGGATGTGAAGCAACACTGAATTGGGGTCCCCTCAAAGCTCGACCTTATTTCTGCCCTCCCGTTCTTCTTGGGTCAAGAATATGGAAGAATGCTTATTGATGAAGTTCTATTTCAAAATGGGAGTACATTTACATTATTAAAGTTGTTATATTATATTTCACTTTGTTAGTGTGTCATCTTTCAATGTTTCTGCTACAAAAAACGTTACCTTCAAATCCGTCGCGGACCGGTCTCCGTCATACAATAATGGCTCATGTTTTTTGAATGCTGGAATGAAAAATATTGTTGGGAAGCCCCTGATTTCAAAACCCGGTGGAAGATCGTTGGCAGTACCATCCATTTTCGTAAACAATAGCCTTTCGGAAGATAGGTTCTTCGCCATTCGTTTGTAAATCTTATCGAATTCCTTACAATGGCCGCACCTTAATTTTAATCACGCAAAGCATATTGAATACGGAAAATACAGATCCAAAATTGATTTCAGGCGTAAGCTTACCATGGAGCATAAACGTAAAAGACAACATCCCTGTCAATTTTTGACTTGTATACTTCTGCTTCAAAGTTATCTGCCACTAAATTTTGAACTGGACCTTCCTGTTTTGTAGGAATCGGTGCTGACTTCCATACTGGTTTCAACATTCCTAGAAAAGAAAAACTTCTTTGTTAACGCACCCTGTCTATAGTGTACTTACTATCTGCACAATCTTAAACATTTACACGATGTAATTTTAAGATACAGAATGTTATTTTGAAAAGTCAAGACATTCATACCTTCCTGGGCTTGGTGCACAAACGTACGCAGATCACTTCCATCAAAGTCATCGACAGGCTCCATTCTGTACTTTAAGCGCCCTTCTCCATACCAAACTACATTTACATCCACACCCGAATCGTCTAATTTAGCTGCTTTCAGGTCTTGTTCATACTCATCCTCATTAGAAACTGCAAAGCTACATTTATCGTTCATTTCGTTTGAGACGAGCAATATATTATAATCATGAACAGATACTTCATTAGGCACAATTACTACTCACGTTATATCAGGGAATTCCTTGGCCACTTCTATTATCTTTGCCCGAGTTATTTCGCTGTGCTTCTGATACTGATGGTCAAAGTTCGCATCATAATAGACAACTACAAGTGGTCTGGATGGGTAAAAGAAAACTTGATTCTTCTTTGTCCTTTGTCCCACCAAAGGTCGATAAGTTCCTCTGATAAATTCCGCTATATCGTCTGCTGTTATATCAGCCTAAAAATGTCATTAAATTTTAATATATTGAGCTACTATGCTATCAATCTGGATTATTAATTTTTCTACATAGAAAAAAATGTCCTACACTTTTTAGAATTGCATGGTCATCCTCATATTTTGATAAGAATACAGGGGCTTTTCGAACAACTATGGCTTCACCATCAGTAACTTTTAGAGCCTTTGCAATGGTATCGCTAAATGTGTGAATAAATTTGATGGGCTCTCCTCTTAAATAATTTGCTACTGCAAAAAACTCATCGTAAAATTTCGACTTTGAGGCGAAAACTCCAATGATGGTGGGATTGTATCGGTCAATTCTATTTTGCACTTCTTGCATTGTCTTGCATTCAGTCGTGGGACTTTTCTGTTGCTCCTTCATATAAGCTATTATTCCTGCTGCGTCTCTGTTTCCTTTGTACTCAAACGCCCTCCCATATCTAAAGACGAAGAGGGTGGGCCAGCCCTTAACCTTAAACTCGTCAGCGGTTTCTTTGTTGTTGGTCCCTTCGATTTGCACCAATGGAATACCATATTCCTTTAGTTTCTTTGCTGCATTGATGAATTCCGGTTTTATCTTTTTAAAATTCAACAAAACTAGCATAGATAAGCGCAAATTTTCTTGAATTAAAAAATGTGCACCAGGAAAAGTATTGAGAGTGCTTAATATCATATACATCTACATGCATAATGCATACCTGTTGGCAATGTTTGCAGTATGTTGCATAAAATAGCACCAAGGCCAAGGGCTTCTTAGACAGATACTCTGTAAAATTACTATCTTGCAATTCTATCACAGATGACGGAGGAGGTTTCCAGTTGGGGTCAGTTCTGGCTTTCATGTAGCGTATAATTCCTGTGACAAACATTTGCCAAAAATATATTGTTGTTTCCTCCATTTAGCATCGGTTTTGTATTTTTCTAGATTACCGTCGGCATTTCGTTCTCCTTGATACTCTTCCACTTTCTCTCCATTTTGGAACAAGATGAGCGTTGGGAAACCTTGAATCATGTACTCTTTAGCAAGCGCAGCTTCTTTTGTCGCATCAACTTTCGCTAGCGTGAGATTATCTCTCTTTAGCTGTTTGGCAGCCTCGGCGTATTCAGGTATTAATTGCTTGCAGTGTCCACACCTGTGAAAATTTAATAATGTAGCTAAAATTATTAAACTTAAATCATGTCATGTTTTATACCCTGGAGTCTCGGAGTTTTGCGTTTTCTGTCATTTATGCATGCTTTTACCATGGGGCATAGAATTCCACAAGAATAAATTCACGTTTGTACACAGCGTGTTTGAAGTTCTCGGATGTGAGAATCAATACATCATCCTCCTCTTTAAACTCATAGTTTCCTTCCACATCGACTACTTCAACGTCTGAAATCATGAAAGAAAATCTTTATTGAAATGTGGCTGAGTATTTGAAAAAATTGATGATGCACAAATAACAGCACCAGAAAGGTATCGTTTGTGCGTAAGTAGTGTTGTGCAAAAATTATAACCTCCATCGTTCACCACATAATTTTTTGGTAGGTCCTTAATCGCTTCCTCTGCCTTTCCTTCATTAATGGCAACAGTTAGTAAAATACTAACTAGTGTACCGCACAGGTAGACTTTTAATAACATGTCAGATTCAAATAAATAAATGATACGGGTAGCCTAAAGTACTAATGAAAATTGGCAGTGATTAAGTGTACTCTAATGAATCACAAAACAAACCCCCAAACATAAGGCAATTAGTGTAAATTCTTTATCTTAATGTGTTTAAACATAATATTTTTTTCATGTTTGTCCGACGCACAAAACTACAAGATTATTGCGAAACGGGTAATAAAAGTTTACATCTTTCAATTGTCGCTTTCTTATGAATTACTAAATGTGTAATAATTTCATGCGAAATGCAGACTAATTATAGAAACTAAAACCGTGAAGTAGCAAATTTGTCTTGGTATGCATTTACTCTATCTTATATATAAGACCTTTAGCGTTCACCAATTTTTGACAGTCCACCTGACGTGTCGTAAACTTTTTTTTATGCATGCATAGCATGTGAGCTGAGTGCGTAGGTACTAAAGCATACATTATCATCTCCGGTTCGTCGTCCCTCTGTACAATATACCATTACTTTTGGCAAAGTATGATTTTAACCTGCAAAACAACAGGTAACAAAGTAAGAAAGGGTAAGACTGTGGGCTCGCTGTTACACTATGCTAGGATATGACATTTGCTACTATTTCTTTTCATTTCACTAGATTACCATCCTGGCCCCGTAATGCCCCGTACACCTGGTCTGTCAGATTCAGAATACTATATAGAATGATGGGCAATGAATATGAATGCACAATTCAAACATGATCTATTAATGTATGTGGTCTTTCCTCAAAAAGTTTGGGTTATAAAATTTGAATAAATGATACGTGATGTGGGCGACTTTATTTCAAGCTTGCAATTCATAGGGAAGAACACGAATTGAATCGAAAGATGACGAAGAAAGTTTTATTGGTAATAAATTCGAGAAAAGCATTTAAAAATTTCTAATTTTATGATGTAATTCTAATTAGGTATATGTGATTTGTCTGTACAGCGTTTTTCATATGTAATTTCTGTAATAACAGCTTTATCTTATAAGAACTCAAGCAACTCTTTTCAATTTTAGAATCACAGTCACAACACTAATTTAATGGCAATGGACAAACGGGTGTTTTCAATTTTAGTAATGCAAATCATGCCTGACTGATGAGTCTCTACGTGACATCGTGACAGTTCTGGAGACCAAAAAGCCCACCTTTACGAAATAACTTAGGTCCTTTATGATATGGATGAGTGGGTGTTCATCATCCTTCGAAAAGTCTCGTTTTTTATTGCATATTTTGTTATGTGACATATCGAAATGCGTGTAATATTGATGTAAAATGTCCACCTGCTGTGCTTAATATACGGAAACGTGATTCCGACTTCTCTCTGGCATTTGTTTTGCATTCAATTGTAAATGTGTGAATATTTAAACATATTTAATCTGCTTTTAGCACTTTTCGCCAAATCGCTCATTTTATTCATAAAGATTTTATGAGATTTCCTTAGTTTATATGATAAAGTTTCAAAACACTGACGTTATTGTAGGGTTGTAAGTTGGTAAATGAACGCTGAAAATATTTGGTTTATTGGCATATAATTCTTGGTTTACGTCTTTGTTTAAGCAAAATACCTGCTGCATGACTCAAAACACTTTTTGTCAGTATCTGCTAAACACATCTCTAGTTAACCAGTTGTGCGCATGGTGGCATCACATTTACTGCTTTTTCTTCTCATGCTCGTCATTTGTTCATCTTTTTCTGTGGATGGTCTTTAGTAATGGTGCATTAATCAAATCCATGTTTTCAATAACTTTGGCAAGATTGTTCCTCTATCGAAATTGTTAACAAGAAAAAGTGAGTAGTGAGTATAAAGAATCTACGGCCCATATAATGCATACAGGGGAATCAGGGGAATGGGTAGGTTCTGGAAGAAAAGCCAGATTAATTTTTTCCCATTAAAATATGATCATTAATTGTAAATTTAAGATGTTTACAAATTTATGCAAGCAAAGTTGATTATAATGTTGTCATCATGAATCTCGCAATGCCCCCACTCTGTGGTTTTTCACGACAAATGCATATAGTGCGAGTGCGTTAGGGGAAAAGTAATTGCCAATTGCATACAACACAACAAATAAGCACTGACTGAGTAAATGCATGATACAGAGTTTCAGCTAGTTCCCTTTTACTTTACACTGGTTTAAACCCTTAAAGATGCCATCGATATGGAAAGCAACACTGCGTTATGTAAGTCGACACTTAGCGTGATTCTCAACAAGCTTGCAAAAATTCATAAAGTTGATAGCGGGCCAATGTGTCTTGGGGTTTGCAGATTGCTTTCTCTTGTCTTGATACAATGTAATGTCACGGTTTGGCATTTTGAGAGTTACTAACAAGCTATTCATTGTGAATGTTAATCTATATATATCCGTAAAAACAAATGTCAAATTTTTTATCTGTCAAACTTATATTTAGCCTGCATGCCAACACCAACACTATTTTGATGTATGTATGTACCTACAGCTATGTAATATGTGTATGACGTGAATATCACAAGGAATCTTAGGTCATCGCTGGAATATTGATGCACTTTGCTAAATATTTAAATAGATTGGCAAAAAATCTCAAGATATCTAAAGAAAAATAATTTCTGCATTTTTACAAATAAATCATGTGCCGCAAAGTTTACAGCACAATACTTAAACTTACAATGTAAATGAATGAACTTACATTTTGATGTGACGAGTAATTGTATTATTCGCCCATTACATCATGAAAATGTGGTGGCATCGTGATATTCACAATCGATCCAATCAAGGACTTCAACATATTATTGCAAACGTGACTTGGCTTCATTGTCATCAACATGTTAATGGCTGATTTGGATATGAGGAAAAAACCTCATTATATACGCTCCATCCGGTTTCGTCGGTGAACTAATGTTTTTTTAAAATCACATGTCCAAAATTTGTAAAATAACACGGATGCACGGATGCATTATTTACCAATTCATGATTCATGTAACGATGAGCTCTAATTCTAAGGTGTGAAGGAAACATTTATGCATAGAGCTCTTGCATACGAGTAACAGTATTCAAATTAATTCACAGGTATGTTTGAAAAACCATTTACGTCTCTGTTCGCCCCAACGTGGAATGTTTTCGTTCCCATAATTCACTATCAAGTAGCGCAGCGTAATTTATCATTGATATAATACTCCTCTCCTCTATCACGTTAACTAATGGAAAATTGTCAAAATATATTACATACGTGCATGCACCCTCTTAATTGTTTGCAGAGATATGTAATCACAGGTGGTGATTCACAACATTTATAATATTGATTTTCTAATGGCGAGTTTGGTTTTCACAAATGATACATATTTGCGTAAATTTTGTGCATTTACCTCTTTGGAACCTGTACATGGCATTCAATATTAAATTTATGAAGTATGTATTTGCAACTAGAAGTGTTGTAAGCAAAGCCTCTATTCAGGAGTAATCAGTTTAGGTATCAAGTAATCATGCTTTCTAAACGACACCATTAAAGTGCGTTGTCACAAGACATTCAGTGTGAGTGTGACTCTTCTTTTGAATAAGTCAGAGATATAATATATAGCATCCATGCAAAATAAATACTTATTTCAGTCCAATAATTCGTCATCCTAATGCATCTATATATTCATTTCATGGTCAGTATTTTAACTCCTCTACTTTTTGATATTTAAGAAAAAATGTGTTTAAATCCATATTATATGGATTAATATCTCTGTAAGATACGGATGCAATATTGCAAGAAGTATGATAGTAGTTCAATAAACTTCAGTAAATATTTACAAAACCTTATGCATAAAAGCTCTTCAGATGTTTCTATTAATCAAAAAGGACTCTGACAGTTTACGTTACCCTCTCTAACTAACTCTACAGAAGTACAGGGTATCCTAGCCTTAAGATCATGTAGATCCCACATTCCCACATACTGATTTTCTTTATTAGAATCGGTGTATGCCGGTGGCCGGTATTGGGGTGCAAGGCCGGAAAAGAACATGTATTTTAGTAACTTCAGCATTTTTATACTTCAAACGTTTTGGTACATTAGTAAAAGCCGATTTTCTTGTTTCACAAAACTATACTTTTTCAAAGACAGTTTCCCATCGGAAAAGGAAGGAAAATGTATTCGAAAAAATGCTTGAGTTGTGAATACTAAAACTGACAAGAGGGTAAATTTTAGAAACATGCAGGTAGACATGTGTAAAATGAAATGGCAGAAGGGAGACGAAGGCAATTTTTTTCTCCTCATAGTAGCAGGTAGAAATTTTAACATCCAAGATGATGCAGCGAGTGAATAAATAAAAACGAGTGTGCATAAAAGTAGTTTCTGAGGAAGTTGCTTTTTACTTCATGCCCAAACGTAAGTATCGTATTATGTAATATGTAGGTGTGTTGAAAAGAGATTGTCCAGAAACTGAACTCAAAAGTTTCAAGTTTATATTTACAACTTTGGTGAAATACATTTTCCTATATATTCCCAAGTGCAAGTACAAGATGCAAGCATGCAGCTGTACATTTATATAACTTTATTATTAAGAAAAAAAGAAAAGAAAGTTACTTGTTTGAACATCAATTTTAACCGAATTCAACAATGATTTTTAAATAACACCGGTTATTTATATGATAGAGGAAAAAATAGAATTTTACAAGGGGAATAACACTGCAAACGGTAAAATGCGAACAGAAGGTCTATAAATGTCCTTTTAAATTGTTTCATGCTTTGCTTGTATGCATGTGAGTTTTTCTTATTGGCTACTAAAATCATTATTGTATGAAATGTTGTCCATGTAAGTTCACCTCATATAGTCCCGATGATGCTGTAAAACACAATAAATTGGTAAACCGCCTAATAACTTCCTTTATTGCAAGTTACAATCCGACCGACCGTATGTCTCATGATGATGACTCTCACCGTCTCATCATGCCAACAAGCTACCCATAATACGGTCATGTGTGTCGAGCTCCAATACTTGCTTGTATTTACAGGTAGATAAGTTGGATGTGTATAATTATCAACAATGAAAATCAACAAGCAAAATGATATTGCAGCAACTACCCTTGTGGTACTGGCACTGCAGTTATATATACCTCTGACTCTTCTGACAACTGCAGCAACAATGAGAAATAACGTTGAACGTTTTTTTTTCCTCTTTTTTCTTTAGCAGTTGATTTTTTCTCAAGTGCATCGTCATCATGGAATACGTTAACCTCTTCTCTTTTACTCATCATCGTTCGTCCCCAGAAATTTCTCCTTAGGGCACAGCTAAAATGCCACGAGCAACATCCCTGTTTTATCTCAATGCAAGCATTAGCCAGGCCAGGAGTGTAGAGATGACTTTGTTGAACTTACTCTGGGCAGACTAAACGAAGCCACCCTATTGCACCTTCTGAGGGCTGTTGTGTTTGTGCAAACATACATAAGACACCAATTTTATCGGCAACATAACTAGCAATTGTAATTTTGTTCACATTTTTTCCCTTTACAAAAGACCATGTATTTTATATAAGTTTTGCGAAATAATAGTTGACAATGCAGTAGTAGAGGCAATGAGCTCAAAAACTCGAACCGTTTCTCCCACTGTTAGGGACATCATTTATTTTAAGTTCAATATTATCATAATGTTTTCTTTTTAAGTGGCAAAGCGGGTATTGTCGTGATGGCGTGATAAATACGAATCATAAACAAAATCGCGGTTTGCAGCCTTGTTTCTACAATGCTTGGCTCAATAACCGCAGCAATGGGGAAGCTTCATTTTGCTCATGTATAGGATTAACATGTGTACCTGGTGCTGCATCTAATAATGAGCATTGTATATCTAAAGTTTTCATATGAATTTAAGCCCATCTTAATCACCTGTCTTCATAAAATATAAAAAGAGTGTTTCTTTTTGCATACAATGAACCGTATGGAAAAGGGTGTAGGGAACAACTTCTCTTGTATATTAAATTTTGTATTATGTATGTTGATAGCCACATTATTATAGGACCCTATTTAGTTTTCATCAAAAGGAAAGCCTTTCATTGTTGATGTCGCAGTGCTATATTTTGGAAAAAATTGAGCCTTTACATTAGCATAATAATGTTTAGTGAGAGTGAAATACACCTTGAGGAACCACACACGGAAAATGGGCATATAATAAAATGGAAGTGGCCTAAAAGTAAGAAGGGTTGCTTTACCCACTACAGATTAGATACCTAGCGATGCTTTTTCTGAAAGATATGGGAAGGCACGGTCTGAGTGTGAAGTACATGTAATGTAGTTTACAAAGCATATCATGAATACATCATATGAAATAAAATGTCCCTCACTAGCTGAAGTTATAGATTATAGATAGATAGATAATGGATTCATATAGTGAAGGAGTATATAGGCACTGGTATAAGTGGATCTAGTTTCCTTCTCTAAGGTCTAAGGCTCATTGTTGAAATGCCTATTGGAACACGTAACATGAAGACACAGGCCTCTACTTGAAGCAATAAAACCAACTGAAAAGTGAACAGAGTGGGACTGAGAATTGAGGAGAACTAGTAGCCTGTCTGTGCTCATCGGAGGGTAGAATAGCGATGTTCGCTCTGTGCAAAAGTGACTGAGTCACCCACCACTTTATATCCATTCTCCTCGCTATATTCGCCTGATATTAAAATAATCAACGACAGACAAAAAGGAGAAGAGGAGATCAAGCGAGAAGAGCTCAAGATGCAGTAAGCAGCAGTCTCTCGTCTCAGAAGGTACATAATAATATGATGAGAACAAGCGGACAGCTCTTCAGTG